>CM026216.1:25243530-25273530 GCA_014839995.1 Xenentodon cancila | reverse complement strand
GCCGGAGAGAAGCCAGCTGCAGTCTGTACGCTCACATGCCCCAAACCATCGAGACCGTCTTCGCCAAGGAGTTGACCAGAACGCAGAGCGATGTGAGTCCGCTAAAAACCCATTTAATTTGTTCTAAACGCACCAGACACATGAATAGCTACAGACTAGACCCGGTTTCCTCGTCTGATACAATTCAGGAAGTACAGAAAATCACGGTCCCTCTGCAGGTCTGGATCCATCCTCTGCTGACCACCAGGGTCTGGATCCAGGCCTGCAGAACCTCTGCTGACCACCAGGGTCTGGATCCAGACCTCCAGAGCCTCTGCTGACCACCAGGGTCTGGATCCAGGCCTGCAGAACCTCTGCTGACCACCAGGGTCTGGATCCAGACCTCCAGAGCCTCTGCTGACCACCAGGGTCTGGATCCAGGCCTGCAGAACCTCTGCTGACCACCAGGGTCTGGATCCAGACCTCCAGAGCCTCTGCCGACCACCAGGGTCTGGATCCAGATCTGCAGAGCCTCTGCCGACCACCAGGGTCTGGATCCAGACCTGCAGAGCCTCTGCCGACCACCAGGGTCTGGATCCAGACCTGCAGAGCCTCTGCCGACCACCAGGGTCTAGATCCAGGCCTGCAGAGCCTCTGCCGACCACCAGGGTCTAGATCCAGGCCTGCAGAGCCTCTGCCGACCACCAGGGTCTAGATCCAGGCCTGCAGAGCCTCTGCCGACCACCAGGGTCTGGATCCAGACCTGCAGAGCCTCTGCTGACTGCTGTAATCCAGTTAGCTACTCGGGTCTTAACATGTGGTGTGAGTTATACGTGAACAGAGCGTATCCTTCTGATTTTAGGGCTGACATTGGTGTTGTAATGTTAAGTCTACTAACGGACCGCTCCCACTCTGACTCCCACTGACATCAACGCAGCCGTCATTGACTCCACCCATACCTAGTTTAAAAGAACACGCCCATTTTAGTGTACTTACTAAAGGTTAGTAAGACCTGACCTACGACGGGGGCGGTGGCGCCCAGCCCATTTTTGTGTCACAAACCAGTTCTGTAAAAAGTGTAGCAGATAAATAGAACAAAATAAAATGATACTGCCGGCACCCCGTGCCGGGGTAACGGGGGACAGTGAAACCCCAGGGGAGTTCAGGTCCAGTCAGCTGGTGCGTGGGAATCGCCTGTAGCCATAAATCTATACTTTTAGTGGGATTCCTGATATTGTCTGTTAACGGCAGCTCTTTCTTTTGGCAGTCGCAGGCTCCTCTTCTGCCTCCTCGATGGACCTTTTCCGCTTCGCAAACAAAGTTTCCAAACACCTTTGTTTTCACGCATTTTGCTAGACTGGGGGTTTAAATTTAGTGGGACGTATCACGTGATCGAGACACGGGTCTGGAGGTCTTGATATGCGTCATAGACGCTGTAATGGAGAGAATCTGGTTATTTCTCAAAATAAAACATAATTAAGACTCGGATAATAAATCAAATGTAAATAATAGAAGTGTGGCTCGGTACCAAATGACCCATGGACCAGTACCGGGGCAGGGCCCAGAGGTTTGGGGACCACTGCTGAGGACCTGCAGTTGTCAGGCCTGCGGGCCAAGACCCAGTGGAGCTCCCCTAGTCCACGTTTCAGGTCTGGCAGCACTTGTTTCGGATGTCACTGGTTACTTGGTCCAGTTGGTCAACTTGGGATGATCCTGAGACAGGATAAAAGTCTCTGGACTGGAAGATCCAGCTGCTGATCTAGAGGCAGTCCGGCTGGTGTCGTCTGGTTAGTCCTGGTTAGCAGCCTCTAGACCAACCAGAACCAGTCTCAGTGGTGTCTCAGTACAGTTAACACAACGATACATATTTTATTTAAATTATGAACCATTATGTTCTGTTGGGTCTGGGAAGTCAGTACAGCACTACAGTGATGACAGCTAACCACAGACCACGCCCCTCATGTCCATCAATTTGTCGTATGATGTAAAAATGAACAAATATACAATAACAAAATAGTTTTTGTTCCCAACTGTAAAAATGTTTATTTCTGCTGCAAAGTTGGACATTTTAATCCTGAGGTTGATGGAGATGAACCCACTGTTGAATCCGGGCTCTGGTGGTCGGTAGAGGATCCACAGGTCCGGATCTGCAGGTTCTGAACCCTTGTGGTCGGTAGAGGAACCGCAGGTCTGGATCCAGATCCAGGTTTATTTCTGCCCCTTTGTTTCATCTCCTTTCCTCTTCACTTGCTGTCTCTGTCTCCATGCAGAAGTTCTACAAGGACAAGTATAATCGTGAGAAGGGGAAGTCCAGCTACACCAGCATGACTGCGCTGCCGGAGGTGGAGCATGCCATGGAGGTCAACAGGAACCAGAGTGATGTAAATACTCCCCACCTGGTAGACAAAACCCCTCCAATCCAGACCTGTAAGCCGGTATCACTCCCAACCAGTGGAGGCACCACAGGCTGGCTTAGCCCAGACTGCTTCGGTTCTCAGCCCAGACTCCGACTTCTGAAGTCTGATGTTAAGACCTGTGTATGACGCCATCATGAGCTGACTCCGCCCACCTCCGGTTAAACTGATTTGACAGCATACTGGTAGAGACCTGACTTTACACTGAGTGACAGGTTTATTCATTGAAGAGAAGATTTGGCTCGCGGCATACAATGCAGGGGTACACTCGCCACCCATCAGCACCCCAAACTAAAAGAAGTTTCCAGATCTTCACACAGGACGACCCAGGACGACCCAGACATGCAGCTGCTGAACGAGCCCAGACCATAATCCCTCCACCACCGTCCTCGACAGTAGACACGAGGCGCTTCTGCTTTCTCCTTTGTTGCAGAATTCTGCTGGTTTGATGCTCAGTCGTACCTCCACGTTCTATGTAGACCCTCATAGACCTGTTTATTTGTCAAATCCTGACACCTACAGTAAGTTCGTATGAGCCTTCTGGTTTTTACACATTAAAAAAACATAAGAATAAACCTTCAGCTGGTTCCAGTTTCCTTTAGTTCAGCTCCTCCCATCTAAAACCAGTTTTTGGTTTTGTCATTTAGTTGTAGTCTGGTGTCTGCAGAGACTCCTCCTTATTAGAACCTCTTCTGCTGGTTCCAGGTGGCCTACAGACGAGGTAAAGAAGATCTCCATCAGTACAACACGACAGCTGACAGACCGGACATCATCAACGCCACCAAGGCTGCTAGACTGGCCAGCGATGTGAGTGTGTGTGCGAGTGATGTTTGCCACTCCTCTTCCTCCTGTCACATAGCTTCCATGATGCTGATGGACGTCACACCTTTGATGCAGAAGCATAACTCAGGCTCAGCAAGTTCTCGAGACACATCATTTTAACATTTTACTGGTGTAAACCGTAAAACAGATGAGAGTTCAGGATCGTCTGTGAACTGATGCTCAACTGTCATTGGCTCATCTGTTTTTGAGAGGGCGGGGCTTACTGATATGTTAGTTATAGTAAGTAATTGAAAGAATAAGGTCAGAGTGGTGAAGTGAGGTCATTGGAAGGATGACTGGGGGGAGGGTCTTCAGGTTCCCCTGAGGAGGAGGCATCAGGCCAGACTCAGGACCTGCCGATAAGAACCACGTAAGAACAGCTCCATCTGTGTGTTTATACTGTAAATGTCATCCGAAGGTCACCTACAAGAGTCACACCAAGCAGCCTGTCCACTGCGACGGCTCGCTTCTGTCCAGAACTGACATCCTGCACGCCAAAGAGGTCTCAAAACTTACAAGCCAGGTGAGACACAGCTACCCAGCATGCACTGCGGCGTTGATGCTGAGCCAGTGCAGGACTTTGTCTTGTGCTTCCATCCCTGTCCTGCAGGTGAAGTATAAGGAGAACTTTGAGAGACATTTTAAGGGTCAGAAACCTCGTTACAACCCGCTGGACTGCCTCTCCTTCAAACACACACAAGCTGCTGCAGCGCTCGCCAGTCAGGTGGGTGGTCACATGACCTGTCACTCAGCTTCAACACAGTCGTGTGCAAGTGGATATTATCTCATCATAGTGAGGCAGGTGTGTGGTAAGGAAAAGGTAGAGGGAAAGACATCAGCAGCGGTCTTAAAGAAGCAACTGTTGCTGAGGGTTTTTAACTCCTCCTACACTGTCAGACGTCTGTGTTTCAAGGTCACCACAACTTCATCGACCTCCAAGGAGTCTGGGTCCCATTTGTCAGACCTGCGGTGGTCGTCACACTCGTCCCAACCACAGCTGATCCAAAACTGCTCAAACAGGCGAAACAATTCAATTTAGTTTTATTTATTTAGCGTCTATTACAACACAAGTTGTCTCCAGGATCTTTCCAGAGACCAGAACACGACCCCGATCAATTATTACATAAACAACGGCAGGTAAAAAAAAAAAAACCAAAAAAAAACAAGCAGGTCTGGAGGTTGAGCTTGGTTCAGTGCATGCTGAGCTGTGATGCCCACCAGTGTTGCCTTACGTCGACCCTGACTGAATCGGTCCATCAGTCCTCGTTTCAGATGTCAACTGAAACGAGGACTGAAATGGAGAAACTTCTGGGCTCCACCACAGCTCAAACCGCCTTCCAACGTTGGCAGACAGAAGACTCGTCACGGTCCAGCCAGGTGCTCCCCAGCCAAAGACCATTGCGGTGGTCGACCCTGGTGGTCAGTAGGGGACCCGCTGGTCAGGACCCTGGTGGTCGGTAGAGGACCCGCTGGTCAGGACCCTGGTGGTCGGTAGAGGACCCGCTGGTCCGAGACTGGACCCTGGTGGTCAGTAGGGGACCCGCTGGTCAGGACCCTGGTGGTCGGTAGAGGACCCGCTGGTCCGAGACTGGACCCTGGTGGTCAGTAGGGGACCCGCTGGTCAGGACCCTGGTGGTCGGTAGAGGACCCGCTGGTCCGAGACTGGACCCTGGTGGTCAGTAGGGGACCCGCTGGGTCCAAAATTGGATCTGAATTCAGGTTGGAGTCAGACTGAACCGGATGAACAGAAGTCAATACGATGTCCTCACATGGACAGTTGATGAAGTTGTGTGTGAGAGACCTCTACATTGCAGCCTCTCCATGGAAAGGTTGCCATGGTTACGCCCACGCAACAGATGGAATTTCACTTTCAAAGTGAGTTACAAATGCACGTATCCTCCCGTCTCACTCCGAGCTAATCCAGCCTCAATCCTGACTAAAACCAGAACCCTGGACCTCAGCAGATTCAGAGCCAACATCCCGCTTTTAAAGTGTTAAACCAGAACCGGAGCACAGATGTCGGACGGCTCGTACACACTCACACACACGTGGTTCAGCTCCAGCCCGCTGCGCCCACACAGCCACTGCGTTACATAACGCTCTGTTGTGTTGAGCGCTGCCCGGCGTGAAGCCACGCCGAGCTGCTTTCGAGACTCTCAGATCAGGAACGACGAGGTTTCAGGCCGGAGACGATTCTGGCTCTGAACCATCAAGGAGAGAAAAATATCCAAGCAGCAGCTCACGTGAAATCCTGCTCCGACACTTGGGTCCATTTAGGGGGAGCTGTGAGCGGAGGGACGTTGGGGTTGGTTGGTTGTCCACATTGGTCAAGAACCTGAGACAGAAAGTCCTAAAATTAGCAGGGAAAGATAGTGGACGTGATTGTGACGGTGACATACTCGTTCACGTGTTGGATGCAGAAATACTGTTGGATGGATCCGCTGTCGGCAGGAATCCCAGAACGGGTTCCGAAAGATCAACACAGAAGAAGGAAGGAGATGCCTTGTGGAACATGGTGGTGGGAGCGTCATGCTCGCACACAACCTTGTGCAGGTTCATAGATTCATGACATTTGAAAGAACGCTGCTGCCAGTTTAGCTTTGGTCACTGCTGGGTCTTCTCAGAAGACAATGACTCATCCAAGACTGAAGGACACCAGATCCAGGGTGTGGAGCGGGCCTCGCAGAGCCCAGATCTCAGTCTTGTGGTGGGAGCTTCAAGTTTCATGTGTAACTCAGAACGCACCAGACTGGATGATGTGGAGCAGTTCTCAAAGGAAGGATGGCCTGAGACCCCTCAGACGTGCTCTAACTTAGGAGCCACCGGAAGAGACTAGTTAGTGGCTTTGTTTGATTTCGTAAAGGGGGACTGATGTGTTTGACTCTTCACGAACACACTAGAAGGTCTGGATTACTAACAGATGTTCTCCTCCTCTGTCCAGGTGAAGTATAAGACCAACCAGAACCAGAGACCTGAGGGCTCCTCAGACCTGCCAAACCTCCTCCACCTGGAACATGTTCTCCACGCCAGCAAGCTTCAGAGCAACGTACGACCCCTGATTGAAAATGTTTGAGATGTAGACAAATATCTGCAATTGATCTGAGCAGACCACGGGCCTCACATTCAAAGGTTGAGTGGACTTCATCTAAATCCTTGAACAGAAATCATTAGATGTTCAGTCTGAACATAGATACCCATGACAAGGACACAGCGTCATCTTCATCGGCCGTGAGCTCCAGACGCCTGTCAGATGTCTAGAAGTCTGGGGGTTTTTACCGATTTAAGGTGGTTGTGGGTGTTGTTGGCCGATTCCCGAGTTCTGGGTTTTTGGTGTCGGTACGGGTTTGTGTCAATGTTAGTGTGGCTGCAGTGCAGCGGCGCCCACGTCATTTCAGGAACCGACCATAACTAACGGTGGAGCACGAATCCACTCGCCGCATCCCACCGCTGTGAGCACGTCCGACTAAATCTGGATACGGTGCAGTTTGTTGAGGGCGTGTTGTGAGGGTCACTTTTAAAAGTGTTACATTACATCAATGGGGGCGTGTTTTTAATGCTGTAGAGTTGCACGATGGCTTCATTTAACATGGCTGGCATTAAGAATAGTTTGTCCGACACAAAAACCGACGGGAGGACGGTCGCTGGAGGCGGTCGCTGGAGGACGGTCGCTGGAGGACGGTCGCTGGAGGACGGTCGCTGGAGGACGGTCGCTGGAGGACGGTCGCTGGAGGACGGTCGCTGGAGGCGGTCGCTGGAGGTGGTCGCTGGAGGACGGTCGCTGGAGTCCTGCTGCGCCGGCGGACAGCCCCACATACGACTTTGAAACGTTACTTCAAAGTTTGTACTGACCAAACTTTAAGTGTTTGATTTATATTAACCCAACGTCAGGAAACCGGTTCTTATCTACATTTGAATGTCTGTTCAGACACAGTTATGGGATGTTTGAAGGATCTGGGTTTCATCCATGTTAGTTGTCCCATCCGGTCGCAATGGTGCTGCTCAGGGAGGACTGACAGATGTCCAGCCCGTCAGCAGCGCCCGCTGAAAGGTTAAGAACTGGAGCATGGCTGGGTCCAGCTCAGCGGATCCAGAAGGATCCTCCAGGTAACCCATATCAGCTGATGATCCGGGTCTTCATCCTGGACAAGCAGATCAGATGGTCCCTGAAGAGTCACTTCCCTCCATGTTGTCTTTAGACAGAAGAGGTTTTCTCCTGGAAACTCTTTCAAACAAACCGTCCTAGTTCAGTCATCTTCTGATTCTGCTGTCATGGACTTCAACATCTAACATGTGAGTCCTGTAAACTCTGAGATGTCCACCCCTGAGAAGATTAACAGCGGTTTTAAATGTTTCCAGCTTTGTCACTGTAGAACACTGAGCTCCAAATGGTCTGGAAATTGTTTTGTCACTCTTTCTGGAGTCACTGATGTCTTTCCATTTTTGCATTGTGTTAACACAAATCTGAATGCTTGTAGACTGTCTACACATCTACATTAAGGTGAGGGGTGAGGTCCACACACCTGCTGATGATCTGATCCTCAAGGATTTGCTGCTCCTACCTGCAACTCTTAAATCTGATGAAATCAGTAAAGGGTACCCTAGATTGCCCATAAGATTTTTGCTTTTATAATTTTTACCTTCATTTTTGTGAAATAAATGTACACTAAGACGTAAGGTAGCTTACTAAGTGTATTTAACATCCACACTGTCCATCTGTGCTCTAAAACCTAAACAGTTAGGCTGAGCCCTTCAAAATAAAAGCCTCCAATAAGCCCAAATGTTAATGCTCTTAATATAGACATGTGCAACTTCTGTCTGCACAGTTCAAGCTTAGTTTACAGCTACATGTGTGTTCAGGTGGAGTACAGGAAGAAGTACGACCAGACGAAAGCTCACTACCACGTCACCGTGGACACAGCTGAACAGCTCCACCACAAGGAGAATGCTGTGCTGCACAGCCAGGTTACACACACTCTCACACTCACACACTCACAAACACTCACAAACACTCACACACACTCACACACTCTCACACTCACACACTCACACACTCACTCTCACACACTCACACACTCTCACACTCTCACACACTCTCTCACACTCACACACACTCTCACACTCAAACACTCTCACACTCAAACACTCTCACACTCAAACACTCTCACACTCACACACTCTCTCACACTCTCACTCTCACACACACTCACACACACTCTCACACTCACACACTCTCACACTCACACACTCTCTCACACTCTCACACTCACACACACTCACACGCTCTCACACTCTCTCACACTCACACACACACTCTCACACTCACACTCTCACACACTCACACACTCACTCTCACACACTCAAACACTCTCACACTCAAACACTCTCACACTCTCTCACACTCACACACACACTCTCACACTCACACTCTCACACACTCACACACTCACTCTCACACACTCAAACACTCTCACACTCAAACACTCTCACACTCTCACACACACTCACACACACTCTCACACTCACACACTCGCACACTCTCACACTCTCACACACACACACTCACACACACTCTCACACTCACACACTCTCACACTCACACACACACTCTCACACTCTCACACTCACACACACTCTCACACTCACACACACTCACACTCTCTCACACTCACACACTCTCACACTCACAGACACACACTCACAGTCCTGCTCTCTGACCAGCTGCTGTCATCCTGGTTTCAGGTGAGGTACAGACAGGAGTATGAGAAGAACAAGGGGCGGTCTCAGATGGAGTTTGCAGACACTCAGACCTACAAAGTTTCCAGAGAAGCTCAAAAGATGCAAAGTGAGGTAAAAAAAAAAAAAAAAAAAAAAGCTAGGAAACCTTAGTGTTGTGCCACAGTTAACATCAGCTGGATGAGAACTGAAGCCTCCGGTCATCCACCAACGGCTGGAACACCACCCGCCTTAGTTCAGTTACCATCTGGACAAACATCCACTTTGCAGATGTTGCTACTGAAACCAGCTCTGAAAAGGAGACGTGATGTTTATTTCTGCTTTGAGGTGGAACATTTAAACACAGACGTGAAGAAGAGCTGCAGGTCCGGATCTGGACCCTGGTGGTCGGTAGAGGAGCCGCAGCCCCTGATCCAGATACTTCTGGTTTGGTCTTGTTCTATTTAGGTTTAGTTCAGTCTAGTTAAAGTTTGGTCTTCTTCTGGTTTGGTCTCGCTCTGGTTCTGTTTTAGTTCAGTCTAGTTCTGGTTTGGTCTGGTTCTGGTCTGTTTAGTTCAGTGTAGTTCTAGTCTAGTTCTGAGTTAAATGTTAAGTTTTTGCTGCCTTCTAGTGATCTGTTGGAGATCCTACATGTTACAGGACCAGGGTTCTTTTGTGGTCTTGTGGAAATGTGGACATTTCTTCACCTTTAGGAAAGTTACTGCCGGCCATGCTAGGGTTCATGCTGTCTGCAAATGAAAGTAATCTAAGAATCACTTTTTTGTCTTTATATTTTTTAAAGCTCTGGTGATCTCTGCTGTGTGTCTGTCAGAAGGCGTATCGAAAGGACTATGAGGAGCAGATGAAGGGGAAAGCTTTGGTGGATGTGGACCAAACACCTGGATACCTGACAGCCCGCCACGCCAGCAGCCTGCTGAGTGAGGTAACAATCACCTGAACATGCGAAAGGAGCTAGTTAGGGATGTTGCTATGGAAACGACATCTGAAACGAGACTCGGCAGCTCCTGGAGAAACTGGTGGGTTTCTGCTTCTGCCCCTCACTACTGTCTTCCCAAGTACTTACGGTCTGAGATGAATCTCAGTGGAGAAGCTCTGACCCGCAGTTGGTGGTTTCCATTGTGACCTACAGTGCAACATTTTCTCAGATTTAAAATGTACTTCAGCTGTTCAAGAGGAGGTGTAACTCCAGAGGAAACGCCTGCTGCTGTCAGAGCTGCATGCCGTTCCCCAGCATTCCCAGCTGATTTGTAGAGTAAAAGTGGTCACCATGCAGGCACTTTGAAAAAGAGATGAACTTCAGATTTGTGAAGAGCTGCTTTCTTTCAGTAAAAAACAAACCAACAAATGTTTACTGTAGAGAGGTGCGCTGTGCGAGGACAGGTTTCCTAGGAACAGAGGACAGGTTTCCTAGGAACAGAGGACAGGTTTCCTAGGAACAGAGGACAGGTTTCCTAGGAACAGAGGACAGGTTTCCTAGGAACAGAGGACAGGTTTCCTAGGAACAGAGGACAGGTTTCCTAGGAACAGAGGACAGGTTTCCTAGGAACAGAGGACAGGTTTCCTAGGAACACTGTGGCTTCTCAAGCAGTTTTACACATAAACGTTTTACTGTCGAGCTTCCTCCACTCAGTTAAATGTCACAGCTTCACCGTTCATTTCCACGGTACATCCTCCTGGATGTACCGAGTCATCAGTAAAATGTTGTTTTACAGAATGTACTGCATTAACGATGCTGAGACCGTTGGATCTTTACGGGGATTTAGAGTGATTTAAACTTAAAATCTGCAGAAAGAAGTACCAGCAGATCTACCTTGCTTGAAAAAACACGTTCGTCTGAACACAGTCCAGTTCTGTCTGAGGCTGATGGGCGGGGCTAGTATGTAAAATCACAATCCTCCATCATGACAAAGATGCGACAGGAGACATGGGAATGCAGGGTGTAGATCCTTTATGGTACAACCTTCAGTTCCACTTCTCTCCACGTTTATCTGTGTGTTGTTGTGAACCCATTTACCAGCGGTCTTTTGTCTCTGCAGAAGGAGTACAAGAAGGACCTGGAGCAGGAAGTGAAGGGGCGGGGCTTGTCTGGCATTGGTCTTGAAGAAACACCTGAGTTATTGAGGGTTAAAAAAGCCAAACAGATCCTGAGTGAGGTAGACACACAGCTGACGCCTGTAGTAAGAAAAAACCAGAGGTCTGAGCTGAATGTCAGCACCGTTTTATCTGAATCCACAGAAGGAGTACCGCAGGGATCTAGACCGGGATATCATAGGGAAGGGCTTGGAGCTGAGCAACGACGTCCTGGAGATACAGAGAGCCAAGAGAGCCTCGGAGATCCAGAGCCAGGTACCTGGAACCAGGTTAACTTTGTACTGGAGGAAACCTGCCCTCAACCGACCACCGCAAAGTCATAATGTACCCCTAACGAGCTGCTTCATCCACCTGATCACTAACGAGCTGCTTCATCCACCTGATCAGTAACGAGCTGCTTCATCCACCTGATCAGTAACGAGCTGCTTCATCCACCTGATCAGTAACGAGCTGCTTCATCCACCTGATCACTAACGAGCTGCTTCATCCACCTGATCACTAACGAGCTGCTTCATCCACCTGATCACTAACGAGCTGCTTCATCCACCTGATCAGTAACGAGCTGCTTCATCCACCTGATCATTAACGACCTGCTTCATCCACCTGATCACTAACGAGCTGCTTCATCTACCTGGTCACTAACGAGCTGCTTCATCCACCTGGTCAGTAACGGGCTGCTTCATCCACCTGATCACTAACGAGCTGCTTCATCCACCTGATCACTAACGAGCTGCTTCATCCACCTGATCAGTAGCGAGCTGCTTCATCGTCCACCTGATCACTAACGAGCTGCTTCATCTACCTGGTCACTAACGAGCTGCTTCATCCACCTGGTCACTAACGAGCTGCTTCATCCACCTGATCACTAACGAGCTGCTTCATCCACCTGATCAGTAGCGAGCTGCTTCATCCACCTGATCACTAACGAGCTGTTTCATCATCCACCTGATCACTAACGAGCTGCTTCATCATCCACCTGATCACTAACGACCTGCTTCATCCACCTGATCACTAACGAGCTGCTGCTTCATCCACCTGATCAGTAGCGAGCTGCTTCATCGTCCACCTGATCACTAACGAGCTGCTTCATCGTCCACCTGATCACTAACGAGCTGCTTCATCCACCTGGTCACTAACGAGCTGCTTCATCCACCTGGTCACTAACGAGCTGCTTCATCCACCTGGTCACTAACGAGCTGCTTCATCCACCTGATCACTAACGAGCTGCTTCATCCACCTGATCAGTAGCGAGCTGCTTCATCATCCACCTGATCACTAACGACCTGCTTCATCCACCTGATCACTAACGAGCTGCTTCATCCACCTGATCACTAACGAGCTGCTTCATCATCCACCTGATCACTAACGACCTGCTTCATCCACCTGATCACTAACGACCTGCTTCATCCACCTGATCAGTAGCGAGCTGCTTCATCGTCCACCTGATCACTAACGAGCTGCTTCATCCACCTGGTCACTAACGAGCTGCTGCTTCATCCACCTGATCACTAACGAGCTGCTTCATCCACCTGATCACTAACGAGCTGCTTCATCCACCTGATCAGTAACGAGCTGCTTCATCCACCTGATCACTAACGAGCTGCTTCTTCATCCACCTGATCAGTAGCGAGCTGCTTCATCATCCACCTGATCACTAACGAGCTGCTTCATCCACCTGATCAGTAACAAGCTTCTTCATCCACCTGATCAGTAACGAGCTGCTTCATCCACCTGATCACTAACAAGCTTCTTCATCCACCTGATCACTAACGAGCTGCTTCATCATCCACCTGATCACTAACGACCTGCTTCATCCACCTGATCACTAACGAGCTGCTGCTTCATCCACCTGATCAGTAGCGAGCTGCTTCATCGTCCACCTGATCACTAACGAGCTGCTTCATCCACCTGGTCACTAACGAGCTGCTTCATCCACCTGGTCACTAACGAGCTGCTTCATCCACCTGGTCACTAACGAGCTGCTTCATCCACCTGATCACTAACGAGCTGCTTCATCCACCTGATCAGTAGCGAGCTGCTTCATCATCCACCTGATCACTAACGACCTGCTTCATCCACCTGATCACTAACGAGCTGCTTCATCCACCTGATCAGTAACGACCTGCTTCATCCACCTGATCACTAACGAGCTGCTTCATCATCCACCTGATCACTAACGACCTGCTTCATCCACCTGATCACTAACGACCTGCTTCATCCACCTGATCAGTAGCGAGCTGCTTCATCCACCTGATCACTAACGAGCTGCTTCATCATCCACCTGATCACTAACGAGCTGCTTCATCATCCACCTGATCACTAACAAGCTGCTTCATCATCCACCTGATCACTAACGAGCTGCTTCATCCACCTGATCACTAACGAGCTGCTTCATCCACCTGATCAGTAGCGAGCTGCTTCATCGTCCACCTGATCACTAACGAGCTGCTTCATCCACCTGGTCACTAACGAGCCTCTGCTTCATCCACCTGATCACTAACGAGCTGCTTCATCCACCTGATCATTAACAAGCTGCTTCATCCACCTGGTCACTAACGAGCTGCTTCATCCACCTGGTCACTAACGAGCTGCTTCATCCACCTGATCACTAACGAGCTGCTTCATCCACCTGATCAGTAACAAGCTTCTTCATCCACCTGATCATTAACGACCTGCTTCATCCACCTGATCACTAACGAGCTGCTTCATCCACCTGATCAGTAACAAGCTTCTTCATCCACCTGATCACTAACGAGCTGCTTCATCATCCACCTGATCACTAACGACCTGCTTCATCCACCTGGTCACTAACGAGCTGCTTCATCCACCTGGTCACTAACGAGCTGCTTCATCCACCTGATCACTAACGAGCTGCTTCATCCACCTGATCAGTAACAAGCTTCTTCATCCACCTGATCATTAACGACCTGCTTCATCCACCTGATCACTAACGAGCTGCTTCATCCACCTGATCAGTAGCGAGCTGCTTCATCGTCCACCTGATCACTAACGAGCTGCTTCATCCACCTGGTCACTAACGAGCTGCTTCATCATCCACCTGATCACTAACGACCTGCTTCATCCACCTGATCACTAACGAGCTGCTGCTTCATCCACCTGATCACTAACGAGCTGCTTCATCATCCACCTGATCACTAACGACCTGCTTCATCCACCTGATCACTAACGACCTGCTTCATCCACCTGGTCACTAACGAGCTGCTTCATCCACCTGGTCACTAACGAGCTGCTTCATCCACCTGATCACTAACGAGCTGCTTCATCCACCTGATCAGTAACAAGCTTCTTCATCCACCTGATCATTAACGACCTGCTTCATCCACCTGATCACTAACGAGCTGCTTCATCCACCTGATCAGTAGCGAGCTGCTTCATCGTCCACCTGATCACTAACGAGCTGCTTCATCCACCTGGTCACTAACGAGCTGCTTCATCCACCTGGTCACTAACGAGCTGCTTCATCCACCTGATCACTAACGAGCTGCTTCATCCACCTGATCAGTAGCAAGCTGCTTCATCATCCACCTGATCACTAACGACCTGCTTCATCCACCTGATCACTAACGAGCTGCTTCATCCACCTGGTCACTAACGAGCTGCTTCATCCACCTGATCACTAACGAGCTGCTTCATCCACCTGATCAGTAGCGAGCTGCTTCATCATCCACCTGATCACTAACGACCTGCTTCATCCACCTGATCACTAACGAGCTGCTTCATCCACCTGATCATTAACAAGCTGCTTCATCCACCTGATCATTAACAAGCTGCTTCATCCACCTGATCAGTAACGAGCTGCTTCATCCACCTGATCACTAACGAGCTGCTTCTTCATCCACCTGATCAGTAACGAGCTGCTTCATCCACCTGATCACTAACGAGCTGCTTCATCCACCTGATCATTAACAAGCTGCTTCATCCACCTGATCAGTAACGAGCTGCTTCATCCACCTGATCACTAACGAGCTGCTTCTTCATCCACCTGATCAGTAACGAGCTGCTTCATCCACCTGATCACTAACAAGCTGCTTCATCCACCTGATCACTAACGAGCTGCTTCTTCATCCCCCTGATCATTAACAAGCTGCTTCATCCACCTGATCACTAACGAGCTGCTTCATCCACCTGATCACTAACGAGCTGCTTCTTCATCCACTTGAGTTATTTTAATTAGCATCAAAGGTGGGTATAAGCATAAGTCAGCTGAGCAGAACTAGCTGTGAGTGACATAGTGGGCGGGTTCCAGTCAGTCCCGCCCATTTACAACACGGCATCGTCCAATACAGCGAAAAAGAGGCTTCAAAAGCACGCTCCATAAACCTGTGCTGACGTCACAGGGGGCGTGTCCAGCTAGTGGCGTAGGTCTACTACACTGTGGGGAAACTGGTGTTTTAAAGCCAGCGGCGGTGATGGTGGCAGCTGTTCTTGTTGCAGACGTCCTACAAACAGATGGAGCAGCTCAGGGAGAACTCCTACGGGACGGTGACTGACACCCCCGAACTGCTGCACGCCTCCTACCTCAAAGACCTTTACAGCCAGGTATGTGTGGTCCAATTCTGATCCAAAACCACGCTGAAACCGTCTTTAAACGTCTCTGCATCCGTCTCTGCAGAAGAAGTACAAGGATAAGGCGGAGCGTCTGAAGGGAAGCTACAGTCTGGTCTCTGAAACGCCGGAGATGGAGAGAGTCCGAGCCAACCAGAGACACATCAGCTCTGTGAGTGTCGTGCTCTGAGCGCCGATCGGCTTTAGATCTGCGTCTGTGATGTTGAAGCAGCTCTCTGTCGCCCTCAGCTGCGCTACTGCTGGGACTCCAAGCTGATGAGAGGCCTGATGGCGTCGGCCTCCGAGACGCCTGAGATCGTCCTCGCCAGAGAGAACGCCAAGAAGATCAGCGATGTGAGTTCACATCTTCAACGCCTCTGGACTCAACAGTGACTCTGGCCTGAATCCAGCCGGATCAGACCGGCCTCATTCAGAACACCGAGGGCTTCACGCTCCCCCGGGACCCAGACTAGGACCCCACCCCTCCACCTGTTTACTGTCGTTACTGAACCACTGGCAGCAGCGATACGTCAACGAAGAAGTGATAGACAGATTTATTATTATATTTACTGGATCATTCAGTACATAATAATAATAATCAACAGCACTCCCACTGGGTAAAGCCCCCCCCCAACACTGGTATTATTGAATATTTATATTTAATATTTCCTTTATGAAAACCATGCTTCTCTGCTAAAAAAAGATTCTCTCACACGCAAACATGAACACGATCGCTGGACTGGGGGGGCGTCTTCCACACGTGGGAGGTTGGGCGTGCAGCGGTCCTGGTGGGTGGGGCCAGTGGCCACCTGACCTTCTGGTCGTGTCGCTCCGGCTTCCTCCATCTTTCCCCGTCTTCCTTTTTGCCGTTTTCTTGTCCCGTCTGTTGCATTTAATTGGCAAAAGGGTCAAATATGAAAATGGTTCTAAACTTGTTCCTGAAACTCCCAGCAGGTCAAGGATCCTGGTTATCACGGTTCTACTGTGGCCAGCTGCATCAAAGGCTGAGATGAGGTCCAACAGAACCAGAACTGTCTGAATAGGGCAGCTTCATCTGAGCATGATCTGTGAAAACTGGACTGTACAGACTGTGTCCTGTGTTGAGTGGGGATGGTCCACATCAGCCGGTAATACCACTTTGAATGTCAGGGCAGCGTCTGATTGATGTCGGGTTTTGTTCAGGTCCAGTACAGAGAGGCGGTGGGTCAGGGTACCGCCGTCATGGATACGCCTGAGATGGAGCGGGTCCGTCGTAATCAGGACAACATCAGCTCCGTGAGTACACAGATGGCCGGTCAGGGAGGTGGTGGGTTACAGAACCAGCAGGTTATGTGTTGGATATGTGAGATCTGATTGGTGGGATTGATCCCGAAGAGCCGACAGAGTCGAATCGTTGAGTTTCCTGTCGCTTGTCTGTCAGGTGAAGTACAAGCAGAGCATTGCCATGGCAACGAGTGTCGGAGTGACTCCAGAGTTGGAGAGAGTTCGGCAGAACCAGGAGAATATCAGCTCGGCAAGACTCTCACACACACACATCTACCTTACAGAAACCAAGTATGAACCCTCCAACCTCTGTTCCACAGTCAGGAATGTCCAGAAAGTTCTATGAAGAGGACTTTAGTTGGGCCAAGTATGAGTTCAAGTGTGAGGTTTGAACCAGAGCAGAACCTGATGGGTGTAGTTTGTTCTCTTGTAGAAAGTCCTGGTCCGGGTGATTTTCACTTTGAACATGAGACCTCACAGCAGAGGAGACAAAAAGGGCCTTCAGATTGGAGAGATGGTTTGGTCAGCTTGGAAGCAGACCACCTTTCCTCAAGGTCTGCTTGTTTGGGTTCTGGTTACGTTCACACATGTTCTAGAAGAGTTCAACCAGACCTAAAGGCATCCTAAAACTGGACCAGTTCCAGACTACACCCGCTCAGGGATAAACCCGATAAACCCTGGTCCTGCAACAGGGTTTATCGGGTTTATCCCATATATATATATATATACATACATATATATATATATATATATATGTATGTATATATATATATATATATATATATATACGTATATATATATATATATATATACATATATATATATATATATATATATATATGTATATATATATATATATATATATATACATATATATAATATTGCGCGGCTGAATTTGAAGTTTAGAGAAGTTCCCACGCAGGTGTTACCTTCATACGTACTGTAGGTTTCTGTCCTCACATACAAACATACATGTCATTTTCACAGTCACCTGGTGTGAAACGTGTGTGTGTGTGTGTGTGTGTGTGTGTGCGCGCGCACAGGTGAAGTACCAGCGTGGTCTGCAGGAGCTGAGGGGGCGGAGCTACACTGAGCTGGACACACCTGAGTACAGACGTGTCAGGAGGACGCAGGAGTCTGTCTCCATGGTAGCAGCTTTGCTGCCTTGCCCACTTTTGCCACGGGCGGTGATAACTTGATGTGGCACAGCGGGTGGGACTGCCGCAGCAGTACTAACTCCATCAGACGACACGTGTGTGTGTGTTTTCATGAATAAAGAGCTCTAAAACTTGCTGTGTGGTGAATTTGCTCACTGACCAGATGCGCCTGAGCTGTGTGTGTGTATTGGTCTCTTTTCTCTTGTTTCCATGCTGATGCTGATCCTTCTGTTCACTGGTTTCGCCCTCCATCAGGCCAAGTACCACGAGGACTTTGAGCGCTCGCGCGGACGCGGCTTCATGCCAGGATTGGACGACCCTGGCATGGAGCGCTACCAGAGGGCCAATCAGATGATGGCAGAGGCGGGCTACAGCAAAGGAGTCCACGGGCACGCGGGGGAGACGGACCGCCGACCCGGAGGAATCATCGTAGGTGAGTGATGCACACTGAGAGAATTCAGTCCTGTCACATCACGATGAAGCTGCAGTATTACGAGAAGAAAAATAATCCAAAATTTTATATGAATGAAGATTTAATAATTATAGAATTTAAACAAAATGTTTATTTTCCTGAAGTTCAACAAAATTGTCTTAAAATGATATTTTTGAATGACTTCTATTATAAATACAGCTAATTGTATTTTTTAAAGGTGATGATTTTATCACAAAGTAAAACTATTTTTTGTCATTAATAGTTTATTCTTGTATTTTTTGGCTATTTATGGAATGACAACTTTATTCTTGTTAAATGACGGTTTTATTCTTCCACTATTGGATCTTTTTCTCCGATTTTTATTGTTTTTGCAGCATAGCCAACTTTTACTTTTTTTTCATAAAAGAGTTATTTTCTTCTTTTGAAACTGAAATGAAAAAGTTTTTTGTCTTTAAACGTTTTCTATATATCAGGATGTGATAAAAAACCTAAAATGAGCAACAAGCTTTTAAACCATGTCGTCATTTATTGAAATAAAAACTGCAGCAGAGTGGAGGAACCCACGCAAGCACGGGGAGAACATGCAAACGCCACACAGAAAGACCCACCGGGAATCGAACCAGCAACCTTCTTGCTGTGAGGCAACAGTGCCGACCACTAAACCACCATGCTGCCGATTTACACCTCAAATAAAATCAAAAACCTATTTTCTATAAAAGCAGACGGTCTGATGCTTAGTGAAATAAGATCCAGAAATGTCAGCTGATTTATTGATCTCGCTGCTCAAACGCTTTGTTGACGTTCCTGAGCGGAGCTGCTTCTCCTCCAGCGTCCTGGCTCACGACTCGAGTTTCTGCTTTTACCGGATTTCACGCTGTCGGCATTCCATTACAAAACAGGAGCGTGGTTGAGTTTTCGGAGCGCCGTCGTCCATGTGAACGTTGACAGAAATGTGTCCTCATGTCTGAAGACCTGAAGGTGTGGAGGACGGACCCCGGCTCCGTCTTCGACTACGACCCCGTGGAAGACGATGTCCAGTCCAGGAGTCTCCGCCGGATGTCCGGTAGTCCGCCGCCCCACCGGCTCTAACACAAACCACCGATTTACAGCCAACGCATCATAAATGAATCCACGCCTGCTTTGGTTTGGTCTGTGTGCCGCACCGGTCCGAGTTCTGGACTTGACTTTTTTAGCACCAGATTACTAACAACACATGTTTGACTGGTTGAAATGGTCCTGACGACGTCATGTGATGCCGCTCTTAAAGGGGACATGTTTCTGTTATCAGTCTTTTGTGGAGGTTTCACTCGGCTCAAAACTCCAACGAAACACAACCGTGCAATCTAGTCTGTGTTCTGGTCTGGTCCAGATCTGGGGGATCTGTGACATCTCTGCTCCCAGATCCTCTCTTTGTCTCCGCCCACGTTGACATCAGCTGATCTGCCGACCCTCAGAAGTGAGTAGCGTTACTCAGCGTTATCCTCTGCCCAACCACAGTTCATCCAGAGGTGGGCGGGAAGGGGGCTGGGCGTTGGCTGGAACACGCCCCCCTCAGACATCGCCAGCTAGCTACTTAGCTCTGCTTAACTCATGGTAACCTGTGATGCTAACCGACGTCACCGTCCGTTAGAACGATCCAATTGAGTCGTTGTGAAGGTTTCTTTGTTCCCAGTCAGCTGGTCACGTGGTCAGCTGGTCACGTGGTCAGCTGGTCACGTGGTCAGCTGGTCACGTGGTCAGGTGGTCAGGTGGTCACGTGCTCTCGGGGTCATCTGGTCACGTGGTCAGGTGGTCACATGGTCAGGTGGTCACGTGCTCTCGGGGTCAGCTGGTCACGTGGTCAGGTGGTCACGTGGTCAGGTGGTCACGTGGTCAGGTGGTCACGTGCTCTCGTGGTCAGGTGGTCACGTGCTCTCGTGGTCAGGTGGTCACATGGTCAGGTGGTCACGTGCTCTCGGGGTCATCTGGTCACGTGGTCAGCTGGTCACGTGGTCAGCTGGTCACGTGGTCAGCTGGTCACGTGGTCAGGTGGTCAGGTGGTCACGTGCTCTCGGGGTCAGCTGGTCACGTGGTCAGGTGGTCACGTGGTCAGGTGGTCACATGGTCAGGTGGTCACGTGCTCTCGGGGTCATCTGGTCACGTGGTCAGGTGGTCACGTGCTCTCGTGGTCAGGTGGTCACATGGTCAGGTGGTCACGTGGTCAGGTGGTCACGTGCTCTCGGGGTCAGCTGGTCACATGGTCAGGTGGTCACGTGCTCTCGTGGTCAGGTGGTCACATGGTCAGGTGGTCACGTGCTCTCGGGGTCATCTGGTCACGTGGTCAGGTGGTCACGTGCTCTCGTGGTCAGGTGGTCACATGGTCAGGTGGTCACGTGCTCTTGGGGTCAGCTGGTCAGGCTTTTTTATTGATAAAGTTAGGAATATTAGGACCCTCATTACCCCTCTCCCTTGTACTCCCTCCATGTCTATCACATGTTCTACTGTTTTCCACCAGTTTGAACCTGTCAGTTCGTCTTATTTGGAGAAATTAATCAGTCAGATGAAGCCATCAGGGTCTCCTAATGATCCAGTTCCACCTCGTCTTTCTAAAGAAGTTTTTCCTACTCTGGCTCCTCATGTTCTTAGTATAATTAATGGCAGTTTAGTTCGTGGGATTGTGCCCTCGTGTTTTAAACATGCAGTAGTAACACCACTTATTAAAAAGCCTGGTTTGGACTCTTCCATTTTGGCAAATTTCAGACCCATCTCTAAGCTCCCATTCCTTTCGAAGGTTCTTGAAAAAATTGTGTATTGCCAGTTAATAACGTTTTAGAAGAGAACAACATTCTTAAGGTGTTTCAGTCGGGATTTAAACCCCGTCACAGTACTGAGTCGGCGCTATTAAGGGTTTCTAACGACATTCTTTTAGCAACAGATGCTGGTCACTGTGTTGTTTTGGTTCTGTTGGATCTGGCAGCTGCCTTCGACACAGTAGACCATCAAATCCTTTTGTCTCGCCTAGAAAGCTGGGTGGGCATTCAAGGTGATGTTTTAAAATGGTTCAGATCATACCTAACGGAAAGGAGTTTTTGCGTCCGTCTTGGACGTACAGAGTCCTGCAGGACACCTCTTACATGTGGTGTACCTCAGGGTTCTGTTCTCGGACCTCTTCTGTTTTCATTGTACCTGCTTCCACTTGGATCAGTTCTCCGTAAACATGGGATTTCATTCCACTTTTATGCCGACGACAGCCAGATTTATATACCACTAAAGCAGGAAGAAGCATATTCTGCTCAACAGTTATTACAGTGCATTGATGATATTAAGGCATGGATGTCATGTAACTTATTACATTTAAATCAGGAAAAGACAGAGGTTCTGTTATTTGGCCCGAGCGACATCTCTAAGGTTCATGTCAATTTGGGTGTTTTAAATGATTATTTGAAACGGACAGCAACGAGTTTGGGTGTCAAACTGGACAGCAACCTAACTTTTAATGCTCACATTAGTTCAGTGGTCAAGTCCAGCTTTTTCCATCTGAGACAATTGTCCAAGGTTAAACCTCTTCTTTCTCGCTGTGACTTTGAGATTTTAATCCATGCTTTTATTACAACTCGTTTAGATTATTGCAATGCTCTTTATGTTGGAGTTGCTCAGAAATCACTTGCTCGGTTGCAGTTAGTCCAGAACGCTGCTGCCCGTCTTTTGACTGGTGCGCGAAAACAAGAGCACATTACTCCCATTTTAGCATCACTTCATTGGCTCCCAGTTCGTTTACGCATTGATTTTAAAATTCCTTTATTTGTTTTTAAATGTCTTCATGGTCTCGCTCCTAAGTACCTATCTGACCTGATCCAGGTGTACACCCCTCCTCGCTCCCTCAGGTCAGCAAATCAGATACAGTTAGTCGTCTCCAAGACCAAGAGGAAACTGAGAGGTGACCGAGCCTTTTCAATCTTCGGACCAAAGATCTGGAATGAGTTGCCCCTGGACCTCAGACAGATGGACTCATTTTCCACTTTTAAATCTGCTCTTAAAACAAATTTTTTCACTTTGGCTTTTAATTGAGTTGGAATCTTGACTGTATTGTATTTTACGTGTCTTATGTCTGATTATTGCCATGCTCTTTTATTAATTTTATGCTTTGTTCAGCACTTTGGTGAACCTTGTTTTGTTTAAAGTGCTTTATAAATAAAGTTGAGTTGAGTTGAGAGGTGGTCTCATGGGTCAGCTGGTCACGTGGTCTCGGGGTCAGCTGGTCAGGTGGTCTCGGGGTCAGCTGGTCAGGTGGTCTCGGGGTCAGCTGGTCAGGTGGTCTCGGGGTCAGGCCTTCAGCTGAGGTTGGCCGTCTGTGGCCCAGCAGGAGGTTTATGAATGTGTCTCCTTTAAGATTCGTCGGGTTTCATGGCACTCAGCCTCCAATTTACCTCTTTTGTCTCTCACTCTCACTCTGTCTTCTCGCCCCCTTCCTGGTTTGGGTTGGACCGTCTCTGTCCTCCCCGTCAGAGCGTGCGGACCGCCGACTGAGCCGGCAGCCCTCCCTGCAGTCTCTGAGCCAGAGCCGGCCTCAGTCCGTCAGCTCGCTGACCTCGGACCCGTGGGACCGCAGCAGCACCGACACCCCTGGTATCTGTCCTCGGGTTCTGACCCTGAACAGGGTCAGAGCCGTGTGCTCACGTTTGTTCTTTGAAAGTCCGGATTGAACCCTCCAATCCACCGACTCCTAGAACGGCATTATGGTTCTGCGCTTGAAGAGCTCCCGTCCTTGGACGGAGATTCTGGAGACTGACGTGTTCTTCCTCTGTGTTTCATGTGGCGGCCAGCTCCTGTCCTCCCGGGAGCGTACCATCATCAGGGCGTCCAGATGCACCAGCAGTATCACGGCTACATGCACCAGACCAGCATGTCCTCTGTCAGATCCGTCACCTCGCCGCCACACTCCACCACCATGGTAGGTAGTCGAGCAGCCGTTCAGCCCGCAGCCGGGAAGTTTCTGAACCGCTGGAATGAACTGGTTTCTGAGCCGTTTCTTTCTATAGCTGGACTATAGTCCTCCAAACCAGCAAGCTCCACCTCGGACGTCAGCCTCCACATCTACAATTAATGGAGAAAACAAGGTCTCCGTCAGAATAAGAGCTGCAGTTACGACTCGACGTGTCGGTTGTGATCCGAAAACTTTTTCTTACAAATGCAAGAATTTCTACTCAGAAATGTTCAGGGCTTTATTTATTTTTTGTATTCTCCCAAGTTTAAAATTTTACAAAGACTAAAAATTAAGAAATGTCTTGAAATGCTTTCATTTCCAACTTTTTATTCCTGAACGTTGCCCGTGTTTTTGTCAAAGTGGAGCGGATTAATCACGGCCGGTCGTCCTGAAGGACCTTAACGGAGGATGTCCACAGCTCCCAAAACCCAGAAACGACCCGTGACGGTTTCGTGCTTCACGTCACTTTTCATGTCTGGAAACCAGTTGATTCCACGTTTCCTCTCTTTCGGCGCTTTTTCATGTTTGTTCGGCTGCAGCAGAATTTGTTCTGATTCTAACTTCCATCAAGTCAAACTGGTAACCAGTGAGAGCCTTCGTTTTCCAGCGGGTTTACCGAGCGCTGTACGACTACGCAGCTCAGGACCACGACGAGGTGTCCTTCCGGGACGGCGACGTCATCATCAACGCTCAGCCCATCGACGAGGGCTGGATGTACGGCACCGTCCAACGGACCGGCAAGTCCGGCATGTTGCCCGCCAACTACGTAGAGTTCTGCAACTGAAACACGGGGGAGGGAGCGACATCCTGGGGAGAGGAAGTCAGGAGGGGGAAGGGAACACTTTCACAATAAAAGCCACTCTGTGTTTTCAAAGCACCTGTTGATGTTCTTTATATGTCAGGAATCGTTTCCTTTTTTCTCCTTCTAGACAGAAACGGATGCGACGGTTTAAACGTCGATGTTGAGAAACGGACGGTCGCTAAATAATGACGAGGCCGTCTGTAAACGTCACATCATCATGACATATCCGAAATGTCCTGAACGTCACGGCCGGCCGACGTCAGCTGAAGGGGAAAAAAGGAATTAGGAGGTGAACCGGGCATGATGGGAAACTTAATATCACCGTTTAGTCAGAAAAAGATTTACCAGCTGCAACAGACTTCAGAAAAAAATTAAAAAAAAGAGATCCTAAGTGTGATGAGTCCAAGCCCTTAAGTGATCGGCTGTGACATCGGATCCTGGGGTATCGTGGGGTGATCCTGGGTGATCCTGGGGTATTGTGGGGTGATCCTGGGGTATCGTGGGGTGATCCTGGGTGATCCTGGGGTATTGTGGGGTGATCCTGGGGTATCGTGGGGTGATCCTGGGTGATCCTTGGTGATCCTGGGTGATCGTGGGGTGATCGTGGGTGATCCTGGGTGATCCGGGGTGATCCTGGGGTGATCCTCAGATCTGGTGGACCTGCAGTTCAGCTTGTCCAGCGTACGTTCAGCCAGTGCTGACTACACACGATGTTGCAGACTTCTGTATGAAATCACAAATGTACAAAAATAACCCACTTGAAACCAAGAAGGAGGCCGAGTTCCGGCCCCGCGCTAACTCGGAGTGACCTGAGCGGACGCAGCGGCGTTTCATTGGTCTGAGGAAACAAAAACACTTGTTAAAAAAAGGGAAAACGTGTGAAAAGAACATTTATCACTTTTAAAAAGTCATGAGAACAGTTTTAAAAATGACGCGTACTGTTTTTGGACCGTTTTCTTCTTGACGTTTGAATCTATCGGACAAATCAACCGGCCGAGGCTAGCTTAGCGAGCTGAAGGGTCGGCGGCCAGAAGGACGAAGCCCCGTTAAAAATGAGACTACATCTCCCTTTCTCATTTTATTGTAGAGTTAACTCTTCATACTTGTATAACAAATGTAAACTTTTTCATAAAATCAAGTTCAAGTTGCGCTTGCTAAGCTGGCTGCAGCGGCATGTGTGTCGGCTAACGGGTTTATTTTTCTTAAATTTAAATTCTAGATTCACAAGTCAGACTCGTCTTTGTTTGGCTAGGGATTAATAAGGTCAGACCCCCCCCCCCCCCCCCCCCCCCCCCCAAAAAAAAAAAAAATCGAAGTGAAGTGAAGTGGTGAAGATGGGGGTGGAGATGGGGGTGGAGATGGGGGTGAAGATGGGGGTGGAGATGGGGGTGAAGATGGGGGTGGAGATGGGGGTGAAGATGGGGGTGGAGATGGGGGTGGAGATGGGGGTGAAGATGGGGGTGGAGATGGGGGTGGAGATGGGGGTGAAGATGGGGGTGAAGATGGGGGTGGAGATGGGGGTCTTTTTTAGTTTTTCAACGGTGAATAAAGACGGGAGAGACGCCGCTGACCTCTGTCCGGTTAAGACTCGACTAACACTGTGTTTCTGTTCTCACGTAAAATCTTTTAATCTTATCTCTGAATTGCCGTTTTCACGCCGTGGGGGCTCAGCGGCCGGCGGACGGGTGTTCAGCCTGAATTTCGGTCCGTTGGTGAATAAAACTGTCCGAAAAGTTTCTTCTTTTGATGTTTGTTTTTTGATGGAAAAATAGATGCAACTAACCAGATTTAACTCCTTGTGTTGACTTTTGAATGAAGTCACTTTATAAACCTGTTTTGTTGTTGTCATATTTAGAATTTTAAGCGTCTAATCTCACTTGTTTAAGTTTTTTCTTACGTTTGTCAGCACATATGCTAATTAATTTACATTACTGAATAAAGTTTTTAGTTTTCTCATAACTGCAGTGTTTCATGTGTGAAAAATAAAAACGAATGACCAACCAGCGGGAATCTTCTTTACATAGTGTTCTTATATATTTTCCTTAAGTCACATTTTTACAGTTTTTTAGAAAGAACTGGAAATGATGTCACAAGTGAAGTAAAAACAGCGACGACCATAAACTCTGCCAACCTTGGAGACTCCAACCGGGAAGAACTGGAATGAGCCGGTTTCAGCATCTACGCTGCTGGTGGCAGATTCTGGACGCAACTTCCAACTGAAGCGTTTGAACACTCGGAGATTAAAGAGCATCCAAACGCACGTCCGGACGGAAGCAAACAGAAGAGAACCTACAGACCGCTAGGGTCCGGGTCCATGGTTACTACAGACCACTAGGGTCCGGGTCCATGGTTACTACAGACCACTAGGGTCCGGGTCCATGGTTACTACAGACCACTAGGGTCCGGGTCCATGGTTACTACAGACCACTAGGGTCCGGGTCCATGGTTACTACAGACCACTAGGGTCCGGATCCATGGTTATTACAGACCCCTAGAGTCCAGATCCATGGTTATTACAGACCCCTAGAGTCCGGATCCATGGTTATTACAGACCCCTAGAGTCCGGGTTAATGGTTCCTCTGCGGACCCCTAGAGTCCGGGTCCATGGTTCCTCTGCGGACCACTAGGGTCCAGGTTCATGGCTCCTTACGGACCGCTAGGGTCCAGGTCCATGGTTATTACAGACCCCTAAAGTCCGGGTCCATGGCTCCTCTGCGGACCCCTAGAGTCCGGGTCCATGGCTCCTCTGCGGAGCGCTAGGGTCCAGGTCCATGGCTCATTACTGACCGCTAGGGTCCAGGTCCATGGCTCCTCTGCGGACCCCTAGAGTCCGGGTCCATGGTTCCTCTGCGGAGCGCTCGGGTCCAGGTCCATGGCTCCTCTGCGGAGCGCTCGGGTCCAGGTCCATGGCTCATTACTGACCGCTAGGGTCCGGGTTCATGGCTCCTCTGCGGACCCCTAGAGTCCGGGTCCATGGTTCCTCTGCGGAGCGCTCGGGTCCAGGTCCATGGCTCCTTACGGACCGCTAGGGTCCGGGTCCATGGTTATTACAGACCCCTAGAGTCTGGGTCCATGGTTCCTCTACAGAGCCCTAGAGTCCAGGTCCATGGTTCCTCTACGGACCGCTAGAGTCCAGGTCCATGGCTCCTCTACGGACCGCTAGAGTCCAGGTCCATGGCTCCTCTGCGGACCGCTAGGGTCCAGGTCCATGGCTCATTACTGACCGCTAGGGTCCGGGTCCATGGCTCCTCTGCGGACCCCTAGAGTCCGGGTCCATGGTTATTACAGACGTCTAGAGTCCGGGCCCATGGTTCCTCTAGGGACCGCTAACTACAGACCAATCTCCGGAGGGCCTTGCTGCTCGAGCGCCCCCTGCTGATTACAAGCGCTCTCTGCTGCTTCACGGTCTCATGTCATTTCCGGTGTTGTGTTTAAATCTGTTTACCTCTCGATTAGATTTGATTTATAAGGAGGTTGGGACTAAGTTAATGTTTATCATATTGTTTGACAGGTAGCATATAAAGTTATATTAACCCCATTAATCAACCTCTGAAGTTCCTGAGTAACCAGAGGTTAGGGTTGTGAAGGGTGACAAAAACCGGCAGTCCACCTGCGGTCTGTGTGCAGAGCGCATGCGTCAGAGACACGGCGGCGCCCTCGCAGCACTGCTTACAGATAGACAAAAACGGAGCGAAAACCACGAAAAATGAACACGGTTCTCCCCAAACTTCTGCTGCTAATGCTGCTGGCCTTCCCGGTGACCATCTTTACCAAAGGTGAGTTAGTGGGGCTGGTGTTGAGTCGGTTTTTCGGAATCTCGTAAAGCTTGGACTGCTTGTTTTAGCAGCAATTAGCTGCTATTCAGGGAGGCCGTTCTGGACGCCCGAAATAAACGAGTGATTTTTAAACGATTAACTATCGAAAAAAAACATTACACCGTCCGGGACCAAGTCCCAGGAGAGGTCCTTATCAGTATTTGTTGGTTTTAATAGCAGGCGTCACTCCTACAGCTGAAATCAAAGCCTTTTGTTTAGACTGACGTGTCCTTAATCGTTAGCCGGCAGCTACCACGGGTCGTCCACGCTGTCGCGCGGCTGCGCGGCTCGAGACCGATGTACCCGCGGGTACGCGGCGGTACCCGCGGATCCCCGCGTGCACCGGACCAGAATAGTTTTTCTTCTGTCCGCGTTAGTTTGGGTTGTAGTTTTAGTTTTGTAGTTTTAGTTTCGTCTGCCGCAGTTTCTCACGTTTTATTGATCTTATTGACTCTGATCAGGTTTTGTTAAAAAAAAAAAAGTATTGGTTTACACAATGAAATAGATGTCTCAAATGTGCAAGTGTGTTAGGTTTAAGTTAAGTTTAAAGGTTTCTCTGAAATGTGAGTGTACATATGTATATGCAGCTCTAGATGTTTAATTGATCATTAAAATCAATGCAGCAGCTGATCAATTCTACCGTTTCTTCATAGTTTGTCTGTCTTTATATAAACTGGTGTTTTTTTGTTTGTTTTTTTTTTACTTAAAAAGCCTTGAATTCTTAATAAAATTTTGTTTTTAATATCGACGCAAACTTAAAAATTTGTGTTTCTGACTTTAATGAAATCAGTCATTAAAATCAGCTGAGAACAAAAGTCGGAGTGTTCGTGTTGTTTCGGGAGGTCGGGAGGTCGGTGCACATTTCCCAACATCCACGTGCGTGTGACAGCAGCTTGTAAACAGACAGCCAGAAACGCGTTTCGGTGGTTTTGGTTTTTGTCGCTGAAACTAAAACTTAAATACGTCAGAAATGTCTCTTCGGGACAATAAAGCTGTCACGTCCTGGTGTGTCCGTCAGGACTGCTGGTTACCGCCCAGGATCTGACCGAGGATGAGGAGGCTGAGGCCGTGGATGAAGACGTGGTGGACGACGTGACGGCGGAGGACGAGGACGACGAAGCTGAGGTGGAAGATGACGAAAACGCAGAACTGGTGAGATTTGGAGAAGATGAACAATCAATAAGTCTGGTGCTGGATGTCTAGCATCCTTGACAGCTGCTTTGACGGTGAAGTTTAGATATTTAAGTGACGGCCTTTTTTTCTCTTCGGAATAAGGGTTTAATCAATGGAAATGGTTGATTTGATCATGTTTAATGACGATTTTCTGTTTAAGAAGTTTCTTGAGGAGCTGTGAGATTACAGCTGCTGCCACGTGTCCAGATTTCTTTGTTAATGGATAGTGAATAAAATGGATCGGTCCGTGGTTTCCATGGAACACGTTCTTACTTTCACTAAGCAGCTCTAACTCCCTGTTAGTAGGTGCTTTTTCACCGCTGATCCAAATCCCAGGTCGACCCAGGTCATTTACGATCCCATGGACGCCTCCAGCTCCTAACAAGGCCGACCAGGCCATCCTGGTTCCCGGATTCTGACTTTGGGTTTTCTGAGTGCCAAGCAGGAATCGGTGGGGCTGTGTTTCTGGTGGATTCCAGGTTTCTGGTGGATTCCATTCTAGGTGGATTCCAGGTACCTTTGCCATTGTTGCCCTCGCTGAGATCCTGGAAGGACCGTGGGAGTTTCCTCAATCGTGTTTTGTGGATTTGGACCGGCTCCTTCAGGGTCATTCTGTCCACGTACAAATGGAGCGGGAGTTTGGTCCAGGTCATCAGTGGGAAGTGGGATTTGTTCCTGGTGATGTCAGGGTCTGCTGGTGACCTACATGGAGAGGACAAAGATGGTGGAATTGAGTGGAGGATTCCATCTCCGCATTTTGATGGTGGAATCCTACAGGTGGAGCAGGAG
>CM026216.1:25144478-25243330 GCA_014839995.1 Xenentodon cancila | reverse complement strand
GCCGCCCGCCCGACGGGCTCCTGCCGCTGTTTTTTAACTCCGTCCTGTTTGGATTTTAAACCTCGGAGCTCCTCAGATTCGTGTCCCGCTGCTCTGGTTCATGGACCCACCGCCTCGCACCTCCTCTCCGGACGGAGCGGTGATGGTGTGACGAAGGTACAAAGCCACAGTTTCCCACGCAGGACTTTCACATGTGAGTACCGCTTTTATCATGATCGATCAAAAGAAGCCTGATCAGGCTTATTAAAGGTGAACTGACTTTTTAATCGAAGCACGCACCCAGCAACCAGAAGCTCCACCTTGTGTTGGAGATCCAGCCTTCAGAGCCGCCGGTTCTGTAGAAAAGTCTGACGCACCTTCAAGCTTGAGGTTTTATCAAAGTTTGAACGCGTTTAATCTTCCGTTCCTTTAAGATCCAGACGGAAACGCCGAACCCCAGATCTCTTTAAAGTTGATTAGAATTGAGTTCGTGTCTGGTTGTTTTCTTTCGCTGATGCCAAAACGGTCAAAACGGAGTCGACCAACCTCCAAGATTATCGATCCATTTTCTGCTGGTATCTTTGTGATCATCGATGATCATTTAAACGGAGATGGACAACAGCAGATGGCAATATTCCTGATATTGTGTCCGTATATGTATTATGGGATACATGGTAGATCCGAGCAGCCTATCACTTAAATTCGATGCGTTCCACGCACGTATGATCCCAGGTGGGGTTGGACGTCGTCTAAACGGTGGGTTCAGGTGGGTTCAGGTGGGTTCAGGTGTTGCGCATCAGGTCAAGGATGGACATCAGTCACATTTGGATTCCACGTTAACGTCGGACGGAACATTCCGGGGAGCGACGGAGATGATCGGCTTGAAACGCTGACGTGACCTCGAGGTGGCTTTTATCAGGACACAATGTGAAGTAACCCTGTTTCTGTTGGAGTTTGAACATTTAAATGTCCACGCGTGTGCGGCACAGTTGTCATGTCTTCATGTCTTCATGACTGACAGCAGGACGGCCCACTTCACTCAGTCACCAGCTTTGTGCCAACGAACCGGGAACTTGATCGAAGCTTTTAGTCAGAAATACAACAGAATACCAGCTAAAGCGTTAAAAGCCTGTACACTAAATCGAAGACAGAAGCAGTATTTACAGACACCAATATACCTGGAGACTCTGGAAGTTCCTGGGAAAGAACAGATTTATGCTTCCAGCTTAACAATTCCCCACATTTGTTGTTTTTGTCTTTCAAAGTTAGGAAAGTCGTGTCCTCATCTACACGTCACTGGTGTTGGATTAGTGTCGGTTCTTCTTCTTTTCCTTTCGTCTCCTCCCTTCAGGCGTTGCCAAAGCAAATCCTCGTCTCCACGACTCGTCCTCTGCATCCTCGGCTCTCACACCAACAGCCTCGTGCCCTCCTTCATCACATCCATAAATCTCCGCTTCGGTCCTCCTCTCGGCCTCCTGTCTGGCAGCTCCCACCTCAGCATCCGTTTTCTCTCCCCTGCACATGTCCAAACATCCCAGTCTGGCCTCTCTGACTTTATCTTTGAAACATCTAACATGTTCCGTCCCGCTGATGTTCTCATTCCTGATGTTGTTGGTTATTGATAAACATTTAAGGTCAAGTATCGGAAGGAAAGTGGGATTGCTGCTTCTCTGCATCCAAACTTTCTTGGTGAGATGGTGAACAATAAATGTCTCTTTAATTGTAGTTTATTTGGGAGACGGTATTAAAATGAGCTGGCTTCTTCAGGGGACTCCAGCATCTCCCCCATAACCGGCCTGAGGGAATTATTTTGCTGCAGACTGGAGTTTTGGAGGTAAATTTCAGACTCGCTCTTCCTTTCACCCCTCCATCCCCCGGAGACGCCGTTTCCTGTGTTCCTATGCAACCGTGCTCCGAGCCGGTGGTTTATGTAAGAGCAGAGTCGGCTGCGTCTGGTGTGTCTGTGGCGGCGCCGAGCCGTCACCTGGTGGAGATCTTGATCTCGTTAGCGGGACGCTGCGACGTCGCTGATGCTCAGGATTCTGCTACCGTTTGTTGGGTTTGATGTTTTGGAGCCGTTTCATATCCCATGATGCTGTGCAAAATGAAAGCAGAGTGATATTTGAGTAAGTCTGCACAAGGACGTGTCTCAGAAACGGCTGCACGGGTTCGGAGGGTTGACACGGCCGTGGGACCTCGGTTATCCAGCCCAAACAACCCCCCGTCCAGCTGCTGGTCCCGGCAGACGACGGCGGCGGCGGGTTCTCTTCGTTGTACCGCTAAAAGAAAACCGTCTTTGATGGGAAAAAGATTTAGATTTTTCTCAAAGTTGGGATTACATGAGTGAAGCAGAGCTCTAGTCTGGTGAAATGTCAAAGGTCAGACTGGGCTGGTCTGTGGAGCGTCGGCGGGCTGCTTGTGGTTTCCTGTGCTACGGTCTGGCGTTTTTATGGTGCGTTCGCTGGACTCGTGTGGCTGCGCCCTAGTTGTTAACGTGGCCTTCAGAGGACTAAAGCTGAGATGTTCCTAGTCTGTTTGCGTCACTTTGAATGACGTTGCTCGGTTGTCTCCACCCGGAGGCGGCGGGAGCAGCGTTGACCGCAGCTTCAGGGTGAATGCTGGAGATGTAGGGAGGTCTGGGGCCGCGGCTGACTGGAGAGCAGGGCCGTAAGTGGAGGTTGTAGCCCTGGAACGTAGTCTGTCAAACATCAATATATCTGGAAACACTCTGACACACACACACACACTCTCTGACACACACACACACACACACACTCTCTGACACACTCTCTGACGCACACACACACACACTCTCTGACACACACACACACTCTCTGACACACACACACACTCTCTGACACACACACACACTCTCTGACACACACACACACACACTCTCTGACACACACACACACACACTCTCTGACACACACACACACACTCTGACACACACACACACTCTCTGACACACTCTCTGACACACACACACACACACACTCTCTGACACACTCTCTGACACACACACACACACACACTCTCTGACACACTCTCTGACACACACACACACACACTCTCTGACACTCTGACACACACACTCTCTGACACACACTCTCTGACACACACTCTAACACACACACACACACTCTGACACACACTCTGACACACACACACACACACACACTCTGACACACACTCTGACACACACACACACACACACACACTCTGAGACACACACACTCTGACACACACTCTGACACACACTCTGAGACACACACACACACACACTCTGAGACACACACACACACACACTCTAACACACACACACACACACACACACTCTAACACACACACACACACACTCTAACACACACACACACACACTCTGACACACACACACACACACACACTCTGAAACACACACACACACACACACACACACACTCTGACACACACTCACACACACACACTCTGACACACACACACACACACACACACACACACTCTGACACACACACACTCTGACACACACACACACACACACTCTGACACACACACACTCTGACACACACACACTCTGACTGACACACACACACTCTGACTGACACACACACACTCTGACACACACACACACACACACACACTCTGACACACACACACACACACTCTGAGACACACACACACACACACACACTCTGAGACACACACACACACACACACACACACACACACACACTCTGACACACACACACACACACACTCTGACACACACACACACACACACTCTGACACACACACACACACACACTCTGACACACACTCTGACACACACACACACACACTCTGACACACACTCTGACACACACACACACACACACACTCTGACACACACACACACACACACTCTGACACACACACACACACACACACACTCTGACACACACACACACACTCTGACACACTCTGACACACACACACTCTGACACACTCTGACACACACACACTCTGACACACACACACACACACACACACACACTCTGACACACACACACACACACACACACTCTGACACACACACACACACACACACTCTGACACACACACACACACACACACTCTGACACACACACACACACACACTCTGACACACACACACACACACACACTCTGACACACACACACACACACACACACACACACACACACACACACACTCTGACACACACACACACACACACACACACACACACTCTGACACACACACACACACACACTCTGACACACACACACACTCTGACACACACACACTCTGACTGACACACACACACTCTGACTGACACACACACACTCTGACACACACACACTCTGACACACACACACACACACACACTCTGACACACACACACTCTGACACACACACACTCTGACACACACACACACACACACACACACTCTGACACACACACACTCTGACACACACACACACACACACACACACACACACACACACACACACTCTGACACACACACACACACACACACCTATAAATGCTGCACTGCTTTAAAATCTGTTCTGTCAGTAATGTTCAATGTGTTCGTAGCACCTGTTGCGCTGAGTAACCATGACAACAGGAAGCTTTTTACACTTGGCAGCAGCTCGATTATCTGCTAACAAGCTGAAGGCCAAAAGTGAGACGACAAAAACCAGGCAGGTTGAAGAAGAGACTGAGAAAGTGGAGAAGGAACAAAGCGAGAGGAGAAGCTGCGACCTCCTCCGACTTCCATCGGTCTGGTGCCGGATGTCCAGATGCTCATTCACCTCATGGACAACCGGTGTTCAGGTTCACTTCTGACATGTTCTCTTTGGGAGCTGTGTTCCTTTTTTGTAATTATGAGGAACACGTGATCGAAGGCTGAACATGAACAGGATCCAGATAACTGTTTGCTGGGTGAACATGAATGTCCCCCGTTTCCATCTTTTTTTTTATTTACCAGTTCTCAGATTTAAAGGGAATGAAGCACATCCGGACGCACGTTTTCGTGTTCACTGCAACACTGAGACTTCCCTTGTCAAGGTGTTTGATGACATCCACATAAATTCAGACTGTGGAAGAACCACACCGTTGACCGTGGTATATTAGTAGAACTGGAGAACTGGGCCGGACTTTCTGGTGCAGTACTTAACTGGTCTGAATCTTACTTAAAGGACAGGGACTACTTTGTGTCCATTGGTAACTTTACTCCAGAATCAACAAAAATGACATGTAGAGTTCCCCAAGGTTCCATCCTAAGACCCCTCCTATTTAACATCTCCATGTTTACGTCAGATGATAATAAACAAGATAAGTTACCATAACTATGCAGATCTAACTTCACATTCCAACGTCACCGGCTGACAATGAGCGCCTACAAGCGTCGAGTAGATGCAGACAACAAATCAATGGGCGGAAGTGCAATAACTGTTCAGTTGAACAAAACAAAACTGAAGTAGTTGTGTTTGGGCCAAAAGTGGAGCGTTTAAGAGTCACATACAGGTGTTCCAGCTACAAACCACTGATGAGTGGTTCTATCGCCTGAAGAACATCTCCAGGACATTCGCTGTCTTAATCTTTTACTTGTTTTTACTGTTGTGAAACACTGTGGTCAACTTAGGTTGTTGAAATGTTCTATATAAAGACGGGTAGGTTGGTTGTTGGTTAATTGATTGATTGATTAGACAGATATCCAGATTAATTATCATTATTATTAGTTTTTTTTAGGCATTACACATGGTTTTTCAGTTTTGGTCATCAAATGTTTGTCTTTGTTTCTTTATTTTTATGTTTGGCACTTTAATTCCTTTTCTTCCTCCAGTAATTGTGGGGCGCAGAGGTCTGGATATGTTTGTCTGGTGTTCCATGTTTTAAGTTGATCTAAATATTCATCTTTTTTCCCAACATACTATAGTTTTAATTGGACTGTTAAGTTGTAATTATAATAATGTAGCCCTCTAATAAGATAAGTGAATAAATAATAGCATCCATGAACCCCGGGTAGGCTTCACTTCAGTACGGCAGCTCTACACTTGAGGTTTCTAAAATGACATAGCTGATTTAAAATAAGTTTATTTCATCAACGTTGGCAAGTCTTTGACTAAATCTAGTGCCTAAATAAAGGTAACGTGTAATTTGTTCCTATGAAGCGGAACAGTTTGGGGTTTGTTTGCACCAGTGACGTCTTCAGGATGTTCTAGCGCCCCCATGTGGAGCAGCTGCTGAGCGGTGGCTCTTTAAGGACGTATCTCAGGAACGCTGAAGGATCTGGATGATTGACAGCTGTGTCTTTTTACTTTAATGTGTAATACTTGGAGTTTAATTACTGAATTTACATGAGAGACTCCAGCCGTTTCTGAGGTCAAAGTTCCTCGCCTCCGGGAAGTGACGGACAGGTGAAGTTGGGGTGTGGCCGTTTTTGGCCCTCAGACATCAGTGACGGGTGTCATCGCAGGTGTGGCACGTTTTACAAACCTTCTGCAAGGAGAGCGGGGATGTTGGTTTTCACTATGCCTCGTCATGTTTCCACGCTCAATGAGTGGGCGCGCGGGCGTATCGGCGCCCGGGAGTGTTTGCGGGTCTACCAGCTCCTAGGGGACGATGAACACAAGCAGCGAGCTCAGACGGTGTTTGCTCTGATGTGTCTGCACCAGCGCTGAGACAACATCAGCTGCTGTTTGTTAGTCTGAAAGTGGCTTTCTGGTCATTATCTGAAGGAAACGGGTCACAGGGAAGCCTGAGCAGCCGGCTCTGAGGAGGCCCGCTCCGCTCTGAGGAGGCCCGGCCCGCTCTGAGGAGGCCCGGCCCGCTCTGAGGCAGCCCGCTCCGCTCTGAGGCGGCCCGGCCGGCTCAATCTGGAGTTCTGCAGTGAGAACGATTATTCTCAACTGTAAAACACCAAAGACAGTTGTCAATCTTCCCAGGAGTGGACCCCCCCAACGATGTACCTCATGACTAAACACTTGTAGGTATACAATCTTATCTGTCACGCAGATGTCCTCACATATGTCTACATAGGAGGTCATAGTTCACTCAGTGACTGACAGGTGTCCAGGTCCAGACCATCGACCCTCCACCACCGTGCTTGACAGTGGGTCTGAGGTGTTTCTGCTGGTTTTCTCTAAACATGGGTCTGGACCAAACATCTCGACATTGGTTTCATTTGTCCAGATGAAATTGTTACAGAAGTCTCCTGGAAGAATCTTTCTCTGGACTTTGTCCAGTTGGTCTGGTTTCTCTTTTTCTGCTTAGTGTCTCCTTAGTGGGGTGGCATGCGCCTTGACCTCATGGGTGGGTGTCCCCGCCCATGGGCCTTGTCCTGGGTGCTGTGGGTGTGTTGAGGTCGTGCTGGATGGTGCTTTTCAGTAGTTTGGACATTGTTTTATAGCCATTCCAGACTAGGTGGCATCATTTCTTTCTCTTTACATATTAATGTCAGAGTGAGAAGGTTTCAGTTGTGGGTGTGAAGGTCTGGATGGTAATCTCTTGTCCCAGATGTCCGTGTTTCATGCTGCAGTTCGAGTCGGCGGTTTACGCCGGATGACAATGAAAACATGGTGCTGGATGTCATTAGTGCTTATTTATAGGCGGCAGGAACCTGTTGTTTTTGTTGACAATGTTCAGAGCTCGTCAGCTTCAGACGGGGACAGAAGGAACCTTTCCAGATTATTCTGTGGCAGCTCGGAGGAGGAATCATTTAAAGTAAAGCTGTGAAATGTTTGGTTGTGTTGTCGTGGCAGCAGTGATATTCTTTAATAGACGGTCCAGAGGCCGCTGCACCGATGACTCATGTGAAGTGAAATACCAAAGAGCAGCATGTGTCAGCTTTAATCGCGCTCCGACTGTCAACATTTCTCTTAAGTGGCAGTTCGAGGCAGCATAAGGCGGCTTACGGAGGAACAAAGAGGCCGGATCGCTGCTGTCTGAGATGTGCGAGGAAAAACGTTCAGAAGCCGGACAGCAGACGTGAGAGGGAGGGAAGCCGGCCAGGTTGTCCCCGGTCTTCCACGGCGTCCGTCTCCAGCGCCTCCATGTTCCCCACTAATCCTCTTTAGAAACCCAAACTCTGACTCAGCAGGTATTAATGAACATTTCACTTTGGGCACTTGCAGCTTTGTGTAGAGATGACGTCTCTGTATCACACAACTTAAATTGCTTCTAGAACGGTGATTTATTTGCTTCAGCACATAGAAAAGAAAACATTTTGAGTCCGGCTGGTTTCACTGCCAACGAAGGACATCCTGGACTCGGTTTAAAAGCAGTCTGCTTTTCACTTTCTTCTGGGATCCCATTCCCACAGTGGCGTTGATCAGGTCGATCGATCCGATGCAACGAGTCATCAGACGTGACCGTCTATTCAACGTCTAAACAGTCCAACATCACACAGGATGTCTAAATATCCTGTCCAGGTTTCACCTTGTCGCTCTCCCAGAGGGTAAAGAGAAACGGACACCGATCCCACGGTGTTGATTTAACGTCCCAACAACCATCTCTGCAGCCACCGCACCAAAACCAGTTTGACCAGTTCAGTCCAGACGTGGAAATCCCCCTGAAAATGATTGATTTGTTCAGAGGGAGCTGCTCTGGAGCCTTTTTTGTTTGTACATTTGTGTGAACATTTTAATTGAGACTGACTGTGACGTCCTTCAGAGTAAAAAGAACAAAGTTGTCAGTTTACATCTGAACGTCGGTGACCTCCCAGTCCTGATCCAGAGGGTTCAACATGACGTCGGTCCTCCTTTGCAGCTACAACAGCTTCAACTCTTCTGGGAAGGCTGTCACAAGGTTTAGGACTGTTTATGGGAATGTTCTTCCAGAAGCACATTAGTGAGGTCTTGCTGATGTTGGACCAGAAGGTCTGGTTCTCAGTCTCCGCTCTGATTCATCCCAAAGCTGTTCTGTCGGGTTGAGGTCTGGACTCTGGTGCATGCTGGACTTCACTGAGCTCCTGAGAGCGACTCATTCTTCCACTAATAGTTGTAAAACCAGTCTGCATGTCGAGGTGCTGGATTTTACACACCTGTGGCCGTGGAAGTGACCGGAACACCTGATTCCCATTGTTTGGATGGCTGAGCCAGTACTCAACTCTCATCAATTCTTTTAAAAATCGTGTTTTGAGAGAAATACTTCCCTTATTTTTGTATTTGTTTTTTTCTTACAATGTCATTTATTTTGGACAAACTGAAAGTATAATCAGCCCTAAAACTAATCTTCCTGGCTAGTTTGGGAATGACATTAAACTGTAGTTTGGTTCAGGCGTTTAAGAATTGTGGTTAGGTTTAGGTATTTAAAAAAAAGTTTAGGAATCAGAAACTACTTGATGTTGGGGTTGTGTAATTGTCGTGTAATTGTTGTGTAATTGCGCCCAGCAACGACCACCGGAGTACCGATGAGGTTGCTGGTTCAGTCGGCCGGTGTCACGAACATCTTCACGTTCCCCCAAAACACTTGACTTATTCACTTATGTAGAAGTTGGGGAGAATTGAAGCAACAACGTTGGAATGAAGAAAGTTTGTATCGGACCGTCAAAAATAAAATCTAGATAAAATCAGATTGGATGAGTTGCAGATCTCAAACACATTTTTATTTTATTTCCAGAACAACATTAAACACATTTACTGAGGAAATATACCATCTTAAGAAAAAGAAATTAGAAAAAAGGGAAGCTTTGTTGGATTCTTGTCCACGGTGGACAATGTTGAAATATTTGGTTGTTTTTTTTGTGTCTTCTACCTTCTGTCGTGATAATAAAACGCCAGCAGCATCTGAGCCGGTGACTCGGCAGCTGAGCAGCGGGGTCCATGCAGCCGCCCGCGTGTCCAGAACTACTCGGGATTAACCCTCGAACCTCGGCAACACCTGCCCAGCGTACACGGAAACCCGACCCTCTCCAAATATGTGACATGCTTCAGCAAACATGCCGTTTTTATTCCAACCAGGCGGCGAGAAGGCCATGTGATGTTTACAACCTGTTCAGATGGCGTCACAACACACTTCATTGTCGGTATGTGCAGCAACACACACACACACTCACAATGGCTGCCGTTGGACCGCCGTTGGAGCGCTGTGAGGCCGCTGTTGGCCTCCATCCGCTGACCTTGGAGACTCCCGTTCTGTTTTGAGGTCTCGTGATTTAGCGGCGACACATGGAGTCACTGGACCTGCCGTTACGGCGGCCGACACTCCTCCTCCACCTGTTCAACCACCAGCACCTGCTCCTCCTCTTCCTCATCTTCCTCCTGCTCTTCTTACTTTGGTTTCACTAACTGAAGCCAAACGGAGGGAAAAATGACAGGACAATCCTAAGTACCCTCAGTTTCTTGTGGATCCACTTTTAGCTGTAATAAGTCAAATGAGAAGCTTCCTTTATTACGTCAGTCTTTGTCCTAGTTGCGGTGATATTTTTATCACTCTAAAACTTTTATTCTTTTCTTTTTCAATCGTTCTGGTGTAGATTTGGTGCTGCGTTCGGGCAAATTGTTTAGTCACATGACCTGGTTTCATCCAGGCTTCAGCTGTCAGACGGCATCATCTTTGCCTCTTGAACATTCTGGTGTCCAGACAAGTTCATGTTATACTTGAGGTGAGAGCAGCCCTGAGTCATCACCTGTCCACCACTGTGCTTGGCGGTGGGTATGAAGGGAACGTCTTGAATGATGTGAATAAACTATGGCTATTAAACGCTGAACTCCATATTGCTTGGAAAATGTTTTTTTTTAAATCACTGCACATTAATCTGGTAACATTGGCTTCCTTAAGGCCATTGCCGATGTTGTTCCCTGTTGGCATTGTGTTAAAACATACACAATGTGTCTTTAAAGATGTCTGCACACCTCCTGATGGTCACTTTATCAAGGTAACCGTTCAATCCTCTGGCAGCAGTCGGGGGGGCTACTTGATTTTGGTGACATCAGCTGGACCCATGAGTATGAGGCCAACTATGGCCTGGTTGAGTTTTCTTCTCTTTTTGTTTTATGTCCTCCCTCTATGTGTCAGTAAATGAGACACACCTCGTCATCCCTTCTCCAGCGCTCATCCCTGCTCTTCTTTGTCGTTGTGCTCCTCCTCACATGGAAGGAGGACTGGGATGTCACTCAGAGCTGATCTAGTAAAGATGAGGTAATAAAAGCAGATGTCCAGCGACATTCCTCTCCTGTTTATGTGACCTGATTAGATCCAGGAAGCATCAAAAAAGCTGCTGATGGTGGTAATGACTGAGTAAAACCGTAGAAACGGAGCAGGACGTCTGCGCCAGCCTCCCATGGAGCTTATTTTAGGGTAGCTGAGCGGAGCAGATGGATCGGACTGCCAGGAATGCCGCTGATCCGTTATTTTGTTTTGAAGCTCCGATACATGCAGAGGCCCGGTATCGCCGGCCAGCCGACTGCTGCCGACACACTCGGCTTTTTACAAAGCAGGAAATGTGACTATTGGCAGGACATGAGGGAAAACCTGGTTTTAAAAGTCTTAATTGTGGGATCATCAGTCTGAGCGCTTTCTGGAGGGAAAATGAGAATTAGAAAGTTTCACAAAAGCAAAATGAAGATGATAACTTTGATTCTGAGCTGCTTCGTCCTGAACTTGATGAAAGTAAAAGTTGTTTTCCTGGATGAAACAAAATCAGAGTTAAAGGCTTAAAATAATCTGAGAAATGGGAGAATAAAAGTAAAGAGACCAACTACCATTTTGCCAGCTCATTATGAGGGTAAATGTATAATAATATCATATGAGCTGTTACGATTATTTAAGTAGGAATGTATTTATAAAGGTGTTTAAAGGATGATGGTGCTGACCCGGGCGGCGCTGACCCGGGCGGCGCTGACCCGGGCGGCGCTGACCCGGGCGGCGCTGACCCGGGCGGCGCTGACCCGGGCGGCGCCCCGACTCTACCCTCACTAATGTACTCTTATTAAGTGGCCACGGGGCTGCAGCAGCCCCAGTCGGCGCTCCAGGGGGGTAAATCTAATCTCTGTTCGGGTTGGACTCGTATCGGGGGCCAGTTCCTCTTCCACATTTGCTAGCTTAATGCTGGTTTGTGAGAATGTAGCTTAAACTTTCTGCCTCTTTTACACGTCAGATAACACAAGCTCAGAATATGTACTAAAGCACTAAACCGCGGACACAGGTTGAACGAAATAAGAGGGAGGGGACTTTAGCCTTAAGTAGCTGAACACACAAGAAAACGGTCCAAAACCGGATTAAACCAAAGGTAAACAGCTGCAGTCCCACTACGGTGCTGTAAACAAGTTTGTGTGTTTGGAGGGGGGATTTTCTGCATTGATGAACAGCCCTCAGCTGTGTCTGGGGGTGGGGTGGTTGGGGGTGGGGGGGTCATCAGGGTTATGGCCTAAGATCAGCTGCTGAGGTTTCAGAGCAAGAAAAACATTTATAGATCAAAATAGAGCGCTAACATGCTAACCAGCTGTCTCACACACACACACACACACACACACACACACACACACACACACACACACACACACACACACACACACACACACACACACACACACACACACTGTGTGTGGATGATGGGGAACATCTGCTGTCCGACCTGAAGAGACCTTCACGCTGTTAAATAAAAGGTCTGCAGCTGAAGATCACGTTCGTCCAGAAACGTGCAGACGGGTGTTTAAACGCTGAAAAATGTCTCCAAAAGCAACGTCGTCTCTCAGGTGTCCTACAAGCGTCCACCTGAGTTGGTTTGGTTTGCAGGTTCTTCTCAGTTTCGCTGCCTGGGACGTTTGCAGGCTGCTGACTTTGTGTAGAACATCTGGAACATCTGGAGGCGTCTCCAGTCAACGTTACAGAACTCAGAAAGAAGGTTCTTTCTTTCTTTTGCCATCTTATTCAGTTGAAAGAAATCAGATATTTTTTCTGATGATTGAAGGTATTTTATTTTGGTAAAGGGTTCACACACATCAATGAATAATCTTTTTCTTTTTTTTTTTTTTGGTCATTTATGCATCACAGAATCAGAAATCGGTTTCTTTTAGAGCCGTAAAAGCATCGCTGAGAAAATAACTTTATACACATGAATTCATTGTTTTGTTTTTTTTTTATTTTTCCTTAATTTTTAAAGTGGCTAGACAGGAAAATTGGGTAGAGAGGAGGGAAGAGGCAGCGCTACAGGCTGGGAGTCGAACCAGCGGCGCTTGCATGCCGGCGATGGCGGTACGTGGTGCGCCCGCTCCACCCACTAAAAAAAAGTGGTCTTCATTTGGGGTCAGAAGGCACCACCGTGATTTATTTATTTTTTAATGTCAGTGAAGTCATCGCATACAGATTTGTTTCTCTCTGCTTCAGGTCAGTAAACACTGCTTTAACGTGTCATGTTTTTTTCATCGGAGGTGTTTAAGTCGTTTTAAGAGCTGATATGACTCAGATGATTTCATTTTGGCCTTATAACATCTGAACTGACAAGGATGGAGGTATTTGTTGATGGTTTTGTCATTTGTGAATGTTTTAGTGTCCTGCAGGAAGCCTCGCCTCTGCTTCCAGAATATTCTGGCGTATGGAGGAGACGTTTAATTTACAGTCTCTCACCTTGTGTTTATTTCACTTTGAGTAAAAGTATTTACGGCAGTTTTGTCCAGGGTCAGTGACTGACAGGTGTCCAGGTCCAGACCATCGTCCCTCCACCACCGTGCTTGATAGTGGGTCTGAGGTGTTGCTCCTGGTTTTCTCCAAACATGGTTCTGGACACGAAGACCAAACATCTCCACGTTGGTCTGATATGATCTGGGTTCTTCTGATTCTGCTGTCATGGACTTGAACATCTAACATGCTCAGTGAGGCCTGTAGGCTCTGACAGCTTCCTTGAATGTTTTCCACTTGTAAAATCTTCTTCCTCACAGTAGAATGCTTGATCTCCAAAGTGTTTGGAAGTGGTTATATTAATTTTTCCAGATCATTGTGCAGCAACAGTTGCTCTCTAAAACCATTTGCTAAGTTCTTTCCTTCTTGGCTTAGTGTTATATACAAAATGCTGGCTTTTATAGATGTTTGCTGATGTTTATCAATAACTGATGATGAGCAGCATTTGGATGTTACTGACCCCCTTGAAACCTCTGCAAGAAATCAGGGGGAACTTGGCATTGCCTACGAGATTCTGGCTTTATTTTTTTGAATAAATGATTCGGCAGTGGAAAAAGGTTGTAATTGCCTATAAAACGTCCGATGGAACATGCTGAGTCAGACGGGATGTGGTGCTTTTTGTGTCGTGCAAACAAACTGAAGAAGAAAGACGAGGATGAAAAGGGTCACAGCTGAGACGTGTTGACACAAACGAAGAGTCGGAGAGTTTGGTCGTAATGGGAAGTGATTTAATCAGCCAAGGGACCCCGCCCCCCCAACCCCACACCCAGGACACAGGAGGAATAACGGAGAAGAAGAGATGAGGTGGGAGGACGGAGAAGTGGGATGATGAGGACCAGTTATGGACCAGGACTGGGTACGGACTCTGTACGGACCGGGTGCAGACCAGGACCAGTTACGGACCAGGACCGGGTGCGGACCAGGACCAGTTACGGACCAGGACCGGGTACAGACTCTGTACGGACCGGGTGCGGACCAGGACCGGTTACGGACCAGGACCGGGTACGGACCGGGTATGGACCGGGTACGGACTCTGTACGGACTCTGTACGGACCGGGTGCAGACCAGGACCAGTTACGGACCAGGACTGGGTGCGGACCAGGACCAGTTACGGACCAGGACCGGGTACGGACTCTGTACGGACCGGGTACGGACCGGGTACAGACCGGGTGCGGACCAGGACCAGTTACGGACCAGGACCGGGTACGGACTCTGTACGGACCGGGTGCGGACCAGGACCAGTTACGGACCAGGACCGGGTACACACCGGGTGCGGACCAGGACCAGTTACGGACCGGGTACAGACCGGGTGCGGACCAGGACCAGTTACGGACCCGGACCGGGTACGGACCGGGTGCAGACCAGGACCAGTTACGGACCAGGACCGGGTGCGGACCAGGACCAGTTACGGACCGGGTACGGACCAGGACCAGGACCAGTTACGGACCAGGGCCAGTTACGGACCGGGTACGGACCGGGTGCAGACCAGGACCAGTTACGGACCAGGACCGGGTACGGACCGGGTGCGGACCAGGACCAGTTACGGACCAGGACCGGGTACGGACCGGGTGCGGACCAGGACCAGTTACGGACCAGGACCAGTTACGGACCAGGACCAGTTACGGACCAGGACCGGGTGCAGACCAGGACCAGTTACGGACCAGGACCAGTTACGGACCGGGTGCGGACCAGGACCAGTTACGGACCAGGACCGGGTACAGACTCTGTACGGACCGGGTGCGGACCAGGACCAGTTACGGACCAGGACCGGGTACGGACCGGGTTGAGACCGGGTTTATCCCAGGAAGTGAGCGCTGAAGCGGACGTTGGCCTCTGATTGGTAGCTTACTTAAATTTGCTTGCGGCTGCTCTTTGACGTCTGCTGAGATGTTTCCTGAGAAGGTCTGAAATGAGGAACAAGATAAACGAGAAGGGTGAGATGACTGAAACGGATTTGTTTTTATGTAACGTCCTGACTAAAGCTGAGCTTCTAATCTTTCTGGATCGTTTGCAGGTCTGAAATGTAAAAATGTGCGTCTATTAACAAAAGCAATGAAGTTTGACAGTTGTATGAAGTTAACCTCCCAGTGTGGCCACCTTTTAAGCTTTGTCATCACCCAGTGTGTCTCACACACACACCTTCCTTCATTAGGCGTCAATATTCAGGTTCATTTTAATTTAGCACCAAAGGAGGTCAGACGAGCGAGCTCATCTCCCTGTTTTAGCTTCGTCACGCGTTCAAACACACACCGACACACACTCTGCTCTACTTCGGCAGCAGACGGTGAATCTGAACCGACCGCAGGCACAGAGACCCTTGAAGGTCTGTCGTCATCCACATCCGAGCACATCTTCAGCTGAAAGACCAACTCAAAGCATCTGCTGTCTGTCTGCTTTTACAACCTGAAGATCAGGCTTGAAGAACTTTCCAGACAAAACCTCCTGCATGTCTTCTCGAGGTATCCAATCATCCCGTCTGTTTTCCTGTTTCAGGCCTGACCAGAATAAAATCATGGGTCTGATCAGAGTTGCAGAAAACAGCTGTAGAAGAGGCCAATGGCCATGCCAGCTGTCAATCAAAAACCACGCCCCTAATTGTACATATGTTTGATATTTTAACATAGAGGCTGGTGGAGGGTCCAGACCCTGGGGTCGGTCTGGATCCGGACCCTGGGGGTCCTGGGGTCGGTCTGGATCCGGACCCTGGGGGTCCTGGGGTCGGTCTGGATCCGGACCCTGGGGGTCCTGGGGTCGGTCTGGATCCGGAACCTGGATGCAGGTTTTGGTTCACACAGGTTGCAGTTGTTACTAAGTGGAAGTCGTCTCTAGGTTGAGCTGGTAATTCTCATCTTTATACTTCAACTTTGTTAATCGCTTTTCTCTTTTGTCTCTTAAATTTCTCTTCCTCTCTACTTTTATCATTCTTCCTTCATTCCTTTCTCCATTTATCCCACCCACCTCCTCCACCTTCCTGGCATATCTGTCGTTCCACCTCTCCCCTGTCAGCAATTCGTCGCTCAGCTGTCGCTTTCAAAGTAGAACACGCTCTCTCTGTCTGTCTGTCTGTCTGTCTGTCTGTCTGTCTGTCTGTCTGTCTGTCTGTCTGTCTGTCTGTCTGTCTGTCTGTCTGTCTGTCTGTCTGTCTGTCTCTCTCCGTCTGTCTCTCTGTCTCTCTCTGTCTCACTCTCCCTCTGTCTCGCTCTCTTTATCTCCCTCTGTCTCGCTCTCTGACTGTCTCTCTGTCTCTCCCTCTTTATCTCTCTCTGTCTTTATCTCCCTCTGTCTCTCCCTCTGTCTCTCTCTCTCTCTGTCTGTCTTTCTGTCTGTCTCTCTCTCTCTCTCTCTCTGTCTGTCTGTCTCCCTTTCTGTCTCTCCCTCTTTATATCCCTCTGTCTCTCTGTCTTTATCTCCCTCTGTCTCTCTCTCTCTCTGTCTGTCTTTCTGTCTGTCTCTCTCTCTCTCTCTCTGTCTGTCTGTCTCCCTTTCTGTCTCTCCCTCTTTATATCCCTCTGTCTCTCTGTCTTTATCTCCCTCTGTCTCCCTCTCTGTCTCTCTCTCTCTCTGTCTGTCTTTCTGTCTGTCTCTCTCTCTCTCTCTGTCTGTCTGTCTCGCTCTCTGTCTCTCCCTCTGTCTCTCCCTCTGTCTCCCTCTCTGTCTCTCCCTCTTTCTCTCCCTCTGTCTCCCTCTCTGTCTCTCCCTCTGTCTCTCCCTCTGTCTCTCCCTCTGTCTCCCTCTCTGTCTCTCCCTCTTTCTCTCCCTCTGTCTCTCCCTCTGTCTCCCTCTCTGTCTCTCCCTCTGTCTCTCTCTGACTGTCTCTCTGTCTCTCTGATCCAATGAAGGGACAGAGTAAACGATGGATATTGTTAGATCTCAAACCTTACCGAAGGGTTCAGAGACTGTTCACAACAACTGCAGGTTGGATCTGCAAGTGAGTGGCTGTGGTCACGATGAATTGTGGAAAAGTGACAGAAATAATTGAGCGAATGGCAAAAAATACAAATAAAATAAAGGCTTGAAGCTCAAAGAGGGAAGCCAAAGTTAAAGTGGAAATGTCATACAAACGCCAGCGACCACCAGGGTCTGGAGCAGGTCATCAACGGTGATGATCAGCAGCTCCCGGCTGCAGCGCTTTGATCCTGTGGAAGCAGTTGGGGGGTCCTCAGGACTTCTCACTTCTTTTGGCTTGATTTTTGTTGAATCTGATGTTTTTAACTCTGTTGTCTCACTGCAATCAGACGACTTCATTACTGCTTTTACGTAAATTAAGGGTTAAACTAGAGGGAACTGCAGCTGGTTTATGACTGCATTTCAAGTGACCCGGTTCTACGTTCTGTGGTCAACCCTGACTACTGGGTTCCAGATCCAGGACCTACAGCATCCAGACCTCCACTAACCTCCCTGTTAAAATGTTCAACTTTCCAGATGAAATAAGGGTCTTTCTCAGAAACTCCTCCCAGTTGTCTAAAACTCCTCCCCAGGCATGGATCCAGGAGACATCCTCACCACAGTCTGAGGGGTCTGAGTCTGTATTGGGAACCCACCCTCCAGGTCCCCTTGAAAAAGACAGCCACCAACATCATAATTCACCTTCTTGTTGCCAGGGTGATGACAAGGTCAGAGAAGCGATTTTGTGGGCTGCAGTGTTTGGTTTTGTATGAGTGGATCAGGATCTTCTAGCACCCTCGTGTGGAACGGTTGCTGAGCTGTGGATGTTTGTAGGACACGTCTCAGGAACAACGGTGGATCTGAGGTGGCAAAAAGGTTCTGGTTTATCACAGGGACCCATGACTCCCCGAAACCAGTTGAGTTTTCCGCTGGAGTCTGATTACTGATAGCAAAACCCCAAGGATGAGGCTACATTCAGAGCTGGGCTGTAGACACAGGTTTTTGTTGTTGACGCCTCTCGGTGAGTTTGCTCACGAGGAGCCGTGGTAACCAGTCTCAAACTACACCTAACCAGGACCTCAGCGTGACATTCTGCCTCATTAAGACCACAAAGGTCAGCTGTAACACAAGTTTAATAAAAGGAAGTCCTGCTTGGGTACAAAAACAAGAACACACACTTGAGAGGACAACATTCCTGGAAACCAAGTCCTCACATGACCCTGCAGCACTCGTGGCTCTGAAGTGGATGCAGTCAAACTGAAGAGGTCTCTTCATCTGCATTTACATCTTCATCAAGTCTCTCCATCTCTTCTCTCAACGCTGCTTTTGGACATGATGGTGATAATTACCCACAATGCCGTGTGCCGCTGAGAGTGTGTGAGTGGTTCTACAGAATCAGCAGCTGATGACATGATGGGGAATTCAAGACCTCTTCTCTCCTCTCGTTTTGTTATTCGTTTATATTTTCTTTGTTTTTCTTTCCGCTTTCCTCCTTTCTTTTCTACCGTTTGCGTCCTTTGTCCTTCTTTTTCTCCCGTTTGCGTCCTTCCTCCTTTTCTACAGTTTACGTCCTTGTCCTTCCTCCTTCCTCCTTATCTCCTGTTTACGTCCTTGTCCTTCCTCCTTATTTCCTGTTTGCGTCCTTTGTCCTTCCACCTTTTCTCCCATTTGCGTCCTTCGTCCTTCCTTTTCTACCGTTTGCGTCCTTTGTCCTTCCTCCTTCCTCCTTTTCTACAGTTTACGTCCTTGTCCTTCCTCCTTATCTCCTGTTTACGTCCTTGTCCTTCCTCCTTATTTCCTGTTTGCGTCCTTTGTCCTTCCTCCTTATCTCCCGTTTGCGTCCTTTGTCCTTCCTCCTTTTCTACCATTTGCGTCCTTTGTACTTCCCCCTTATCTCCCGTTTGCGTCCTCTGTCTTACCACCTTGTCTCCCATTTGCGTCCTTCGTCCTTCCTCCTTTTCTACAGTTTACGTCCTTGTCCTTCCTTCTTTTCTACCATTTGCGTCCTTCGTCCTTCCTCCTTCCTCCTTATTTCCCGTTTGCGTCCTTGTCCTTCCTCTTTTTCTACCGTTTGCGTCCTTTGTCCTTCCTCCTTATTTCCCGTTTGCGTCCTTGTCCTTCCTCTTTTTCTACCGTTTGCGTCCTTTGTCCTTCGTTTTCTACCGTTTGCGTCCTTTGTCCTTCCTTTTCTACCGTTTGCGTCCTTTGTCCTTCCTTTTCTACCGTTTGCGTCCTTTGTCCTTCCTCCTTATTTCCCTTTGCATCCTTGTCCTTCCTCCTTATTTTCCGTTTGCGTCCTTTGTCCTTCTTTCTTTTCTACCGTTTGCGTCCTTTGTCCTTCTTTCTTTTCTACCGTTTGCGTCCTTGTGCTTCCTTTTCTACCGTTTGCGTCCTTGTCCTTCCTTTTCTACCGTTTGCGTCCTTTGTCCTTCCTTTTCTACCGTTTGCGTCCTTTGTCCTTCCTTTTCTACCGTTTGCGTCCTTTGTCCTTCCTCCTTATTTCCCTTTGCGTCCTTTGTCCTTCTTTCTTTTCTACCGTTTGCGTCCTTTGTCCTTCCTCCTTATTTCCCGTTTGTGTCCTTTGTCCTTCTTTCTTTTCTACCGTTTGCGTCCTTTGTCCTTCCACCTTATCTGCCGTTTGCGTCCTTTGTCCTTCCTTTTCTACCGTTTGCGTCCTTTGTCCTTCCTTTTCTACCGTTTGCGTCCTTTGTCCTTCCACCTTATCTGCCGTTTGCGTCCTTTGTCCTTCCTTTTCTACCGTTTGCGTCCTTTGTCCTTCCTTTTCTACCGTTTGCGTCCTTTGTCCTTCCACCTTATCTGCCGTTTGCGTCCTTTGTCCTTCCTTTTCTACCGTTTGCGTCCTTTGTCCTTCTTTCTTTTCTACCGTTTGCGTCCTTTGTCCTTCTTTCTTTTCTACCGTTTGCGTCCTTTGTCCTTCCTTTTCTACCGTTTGCGTCCTTTGTCCTTCCACCTTATCTCCCGTTTGCGTCCTTTGTCCTTCCTTTTCTACCGTTTGCGTCCTTTGTCCTTCCTTTTCTACCGTTTGCGTCCTTTGTCCGTCTTTCTTTCTTTTGTTGATGTTGTGGAAGGTTATTGGATGGTCTTGAAGGGTTCGAGGGTGAAGCTTATCAAAGCAGCCTGAAGCAGTTGTCTTGAACTTGGTTGAAGGCTTCTCATCAGGATAACCAGGGAACACCAGCTAGACTGAGTCTACATCATCGGCTTGTTGAAAATGGGCAGAATGAGGTCTGAAAGCGGACCGGAACATGTCTCCCTGAGTCCAGTAACCACTGCTTGCCACTCTAACTTAGTTGGGTCAGCTCATTTTAACACATGATGATAATTTAATCAATTAAATCCATTAAATGAATAATTCAGAATTACTTGAGAATAATTCTGATTTAATCAGTTCAAACATCCTGATTTCAAGTGTCGCTGCCGAAATGACATCTGAAATGAGGGCTTCTGAGCGGAAACCCGGGACCGGCGGGGCGGAGACCGGGACTCTGGGGAAACTCGGATTGGGGCTTGTGGGTCGAGCTCCTGCAGGTCCCAGCACCTTTTTTTAGATGTCGTTAGCTAACGGTCTTGTTGGTCAACTTGGAAAGGTTCGGGATCGGTCCATGGGGGAAAGCCACTTGACCGAAGGATCCAGCTGCTGCCAGAGGTAGATGAGAAGATGATCGACAGTCCAGCTGGTGTGGTCTGGTTAGTCCTGGCTAGCAGCCGTCAACCGGGGTGAAGGTAGCGGCTTTACGCTTCACCCCTGAACTCTTCCGGACAGACCATCTTGAGAACTGATGACTAATGCGTGCAGCACGTTTCAGCTGGGCGCTCGGTGGACGTTTTCCTGACGGGATCGAAGCAGAGGTGTTCCCTGCTTGTTGGCTGTGTTGATGTGGTATCGGAGTGTTTATGGCTGCGGTGAGGGTGAGTTGCAGGGTAACCAGGTGGAGGTTGAACGGCTCTGCGTCAACACCGCGCGCTCATGTGGGTTTATGACGCTGGTCACCAAGGTGATAGCTGTGTTGTGTTGCACCAGAAGAGCCTCCACATGAGCTCTGAAACGCCGAACAAGATGGACATTCTGGAAATCTGCAGCGACTGTGTACGAGCTGCAGAAACTGGTTAGAGTTTAGGGTTGAATTTCTGCTCCGCGTTCAGGTCCAGACGTGAAGCAGAGATCATGCAGACTCGTGAAGGACACATAGCTTTCTATTTCTGTGGCTCTGTCTCTCATTTCAGCCTGTTGTTCTCTGCTTATCAATTCACTTCTCCTCCCTTCATCCACGTTCATCTCCAGTTATCAGCTGGTACAACCACCACAAACCAGTTCAGGAATCGTTCTCGTTTTCTGGGTGAGGAACCAGAACCAACCTGCAGAGGTTGTCCATGTTTCATGCTGCTTTGGAGGAAATGGACAGGAAATTAGTCTGGTAGGTAGGAACAACTGCAATGATGACGTTGACACGTTTCCTCCAAGTTCAGTTAAAAGATAAAAAAAACAACTCAGAGCAGAGTCGATAAAACATACAGCCACAAAATCTGATGAGAAGATATCTTACTGGTTCAACCGGTGAAATAACGGGGGGAGGGGGGAAAGGAAGAGACCAGCTAGAGGTATGACAGAAGAAATAAAAAAGAGACAAGAACTAGGAGGTGAAGATAAAAGGAGACGGGACAAAAAATGAAGAGGTGTCAAAAAACTAAGAAAGGGAGGGAAGAAGGAGCTAAGGGAAGAAATGGAAGAAGAAAGGACAGACCTAGTGGTGGGTAAAGAAACCGAAAGTCTGCATCCGGACCTTCATAGTCAGTAGTGGATCCAGACCCTGTGGTTGGTAGAGGAACCGCAGGTCTGGATCCGGACCCTGGTGATCGGTAAAGGTACCACAGGTCAGGTCCTTACAGCCGTCCGCTGGCCGGTGTGCAGCTCGCCACGTGTTGACGTCAACCCTGCCCCACCGCTTCTACCTGCAGTGTGCTGCTGGATCGCCTCTGAGAGGAAGTGCAGCTGCAAGTCGAGACTCGCTGAAGACTGTGAAACTACAAGTTGTTGAATTATGAGATTCATCTGCTCAGACCTCCACTCAATGGTAGCTTCTACATGACAGCTGATGTCTTTCCTTCTTGGCATTGTGTTAACACATACAAAACAGCTGCTGTAATGGTGGTCTGCTACCTGCTGATGATTGATGACCTGCTTCATTTGAGTTGGGTTTTAGAGCATTTCAGTTTTGTTTTAGTTGACGAGTCTCGACTTGCAGCTGAAACCGCTGCACTTCCTCTCAGAGGCGATCCAGCAGCACACTGCAGGTAGAAGCGGTGGGGCAGGGTTGACGTTAACACGTGGCGAGCTGCACACCGGCCCGCGGACGGCTGTAAGGTGACGCCACGGCTGTTGGAGTGGGCGAGGCCGGAGGACTCGCTCAGCTAATGAGTCAGGCCGGCTCAGCGTGGACGTCTGCAGCAGCGCAGCAGAGAACGGACGACTGGCAGTCAGGGACGATCAGTCAACCCTGCTGAGGAGCAGAAAAGCACCTTCAGCAGAGCACTGATCCAACTCCATCTGACGGGCGCGAAGGAGGACGACGATTTAAGGCCAAGCGGAGCCTTGTTGGAGAACGCTGCATGAACAAAACTTGGGACATCCTGTGTTTATTCTTCTTTATTTTGTCAAATAAGTCATGTGATCATATAGTGGGTCAAGTATGAAGCCAAAAAAAGACAAAACATGTACTCCATACATGAGTTTAGAATAGCAGCCAGGTGCTGCTACTCATCATCGAGGAATCGATCATCAGCAGGTAGCAGACCACCATTACAGCAGCTGTGCCAAGAAGGAAAGACATCAGCTGTCATGTAGAAGCTACCATTGAGTGGAGGTCTGAGCAGATTAATCTCATAATTCAACAACTTGTAGTTCCACAGTCTTCAGCTGTCAGACAGACGTCCTCACATGTGTCTCTAGAAGACTGGTCTACAGAGGAGTTCATGGTCCTCTTGGTGACTGACAGGTGTCCAGATCACCAGACCATCATCCATCCACCACCGATCTTGACAGTGGATCTGAGGTGTTTCTGCTGAAATTCTGTGTTTGGTATCTTCCAAACACATGAAAGACCAAACGTCTCCACTTTGGTCTCATCTGTTCAGAGGACTTTGTTCCGGAAGCCTGCTGCTTTGTTCAGATGCAGGTTTGTGAACCTCAGTGGTGCTTCCATGTTGTTTTTACTCAGAAGAGGTTCGGATTGTGAACCATCTTGGATCAGTCTTCTAATTGTGCTGTCATGGACTACAACATCTAACATGCTCAGTGAAGCCTGGAGGCGACGAGATGAAGCTGTTGAAGGTTTTCGGGGGTAAATCTGCTGGGATGTTCACTACTCTCTAAAACTGGTTATTTAATCCTTTCCAACTCTCTAAGACCATTGCTGATGTCCTTGCTTGTTGGCATTGTGTTTATACACCTGAATGTTCCGTAGCAAACCTGAAGAAAATGCATGAAAAATATAAAAATCTAAACATGTGGACTTGATCAATCTCAGGTGTTTGTTCTATCAAATGATAAAATAATTGAGAGCAAAAGCACTTTTAGGATCTTGAAATGTCCTCTACACATCAGGAGAAGAAGTTGATGCCGGACCGTCGAGATGAACTAAAGGTCGGTGTGAAGAGTCTGTCAAGGTTTCAGTGCTCATCATCCACCGTGGTTCTGTGATGTGACGAACAGAGGCGTCTACATGTCAGGGTCACCCCCGTCCTCAGTGCCCAGCCCCCCGCCCTGCAGCTGACCGGCACCCGTGGTCCTCTGCCAGCTCGGCTTGGCGTTCGGCCTGATGTCGGTGAATCATGTCCTGAGCCGCACGGTGATGGTAGCGGCGCTCTGACAGAGTGTGTTTTCTCCTCTCAGCCTAATTGGATTGAGGCTGCAGCACATTCACCGCTGCTGCTGCTTCTGGACGCCAGCGTCCTCGTGGGGGAGGCGTTTCTCAGAGTTTTGGCTCTCCATCACCACTCCCTGACAGGCCACTCTGCATTTACAGCGGAGCAGAGGGGGCTGATGGGATTGATGCTGAGTGATGCCACACCTGCGCCGAGCTGCTGCCCTCCATCCTGTGATTCACCGTGTGGAGGCCTTTTGGTGACTGAGATAGAGGTGCAAGTACAGCTGTGATAATCAGGGTAGCAGAGTGGTTGAATGGCTTCCACGACACCCCCGATGGATGAAGGGTCCCCACATTGGGGCGGCAGTGGCTTAGTTGGTAGGGACTTGGGTTAGGAACCGGAGGGTCGCCAGTGCATGTCTCAGGCTGTTTGGACTGGTGGCTGGAGCGGGGTCCAGTCTAGTCCAGTTCTCCAGCACTCTGTGACCTCTCCACCCCTGAAAAAGGGGCCACTACCAGGGGCTTGTATGTATACCAGTGTCAATGAAGTGTCACTGTGAAATGTGCATTTACAATGGCAAATAAAAAGATACTCAATTCAGCAGACACTGACTGAAAACAGTTACTCAGTTATAGCGCCCCCCAGAGGACAGTTGGCTCCATTCTTCATTTATGTTAATCTCAGACTTTTAGTCTGATCTTTAGTCTGATTATCAAAATATCCACGGTATACTGACACGCGGGACTGCGGTTCCTCTACCGACCACTAGGGTCCGGAGCTGGGACTGCGGTTCCTCTACCGACCCCTAGGGTCCGGACCTGGGACTGCGGTTCCTCTACCGACCACTAGGGTCCGGACGCGGGACTGCGGTTCCTCTACCGACCACTAGGGTCCGGACGCGGGACTGCGGTTCCTCTACCGACCCCTAGGGTCCGGACGCGGGAATGCGGTTCCTCTACCGACCACTAGGGTCCGGACGCGGGACTGCGGTTCCTCTACCGACCCCTAGGGTCCGGACGCGGGACTGCGGTTCCTCTACCGACCCCTAGGGTCCGGACGCGGGAATGCGGTTCCTCTACCGACCACTAGGGTCCGGACGCGGGACTGCGGTTCCAATAGTGAGTTAGTTTCCACTGACCTTCATGTTAAAATGTCCAACAGCAGAACATCAGTACAGAGGAAATGTTTTATGAACTTTATCAGGTAAAATTATGTAAAGCAATACATATTTGGGCAATTAGGGGGGTGGCCCTTTGACCGATGGCCTTAGACATGCTGTTTTCACCCTTATTTTGAAAATGGTGGGAAAACGTTAATGGCAGAAATGATGCGGTGCATTTTGATTTGAGAATTCCTTGTCACGGCGCCACCTTTTAGGGGCTACCAAAGAAATCTTGACTGCCACAGATGGAATCAGTGAAACTCGGGTGTAATGCTGGATGTCAACTTTGAAACCAATTGGATGACAGTTTCTGGACCAGAGCAGGAGTTTGGGAAAAGAAAATCAGCTAATGGTGACTTGGAGCAGCTGGATGCTGGAGGACCAGTGGAGTTTACTCCGTTGCTCCCAGTTGGAGTTTGCATGCAATGTTTACAAGAAGAGAGAACTGAGAATAAGCAGCGCTGACAAGATGGAGAGCAGAACAGGCTCTGTAGTCCACGCCACCAGAACAGGCCACCAGAACGAGCCAGAAACGCCTGTGTCCTCAGAGATTCAGTCGACTCGTTAAAGAGACGAGTGTGTTTCAGTCGTCTGACCTCGTTCCACGTGAACGCTCCAGACGGAGCTGCAGCGCAGCTGAGGTCGGAAGAAAACAGTCGGCGGAAGAAAGCCTCACAAACACAGGATGAAGGACGGCTCAGAAATATGGAATAAAAACAACATTCTGCTCTGGACCCGTGTCACATCAGAAGGCTTTAACATCTAATCAGGCCTCAGATCAGCTACAACAGTCTCTAGTTGTGGTCCAAGGTTCAAGATTCTTTATTTGTCATTAAGCCAGCGTCCCAGCACAACATTTCATCCCAGCACAGCCCCGCTCAGTGCACCTCATGAGTTAAAAGTGGTCAAACTTTGAGAAGCATAGCTGCTATCAAATCTAAAACAAGCTCGAATGTTGTCGTGAAACAGAAAAACTTCACTAACATTTATTTTTTCTGTTCTGTTGTGATGAGTTATTGAAATTTAAAAATGATTTAATTCTTTTGACATTTCAAACAGCATCCGGACTTTTGTTTAAGTAGTAAGAACGGCGTTGTACGTGACAAGGTGAAGGAACACACTGACCACCAGGACTGAGCTGGACGGCCGCTTTGATAACAACTGGAAACAGAGCTGGATTTTCCTTTGATGTGACACACACACACACACACACACACACACACACACACACACACACACACACACACACACACACACACACACACACACACACACACACACACACACACACACACACACACACACAGACAGACTCAAGAAATCAGATTTGGGAGTTGTGAAGAATAAATGCATGAAGGCTTGAAAAACGAGGCCTGTCATTCAGTTAAGATCCAAGGCAGATGGTCCGTCCACACACACACACACACACACACACACACACACACACACACACACACACACACACACACACACAGACTTATCGCTGTGTAATCCCATATCAACCTCTCACTGAGTGCAACTCTATACTTGATCGCTCCTGAGCATTAATGACCACCTACACTTCATTACCTGGACATCCCATAATAACCTGACTGTAGTTACAGTTTTGTGAACATCAGTTGTGCCTCTGAACCAGGAGAAAACCACTTCTGTCTGAAAACAACGGTCTTCTTCTCAGAGTAATGTGATGGACTGCGGACTCTGAGGTGCAGCTGTTTGGGCTTTTGAGGGGTAAATCACTCCTGCGGCCTTGAATTTGAATGTAGATCCGTATAAATAAGATTATTTTCCTCTTAAAATAAAGTTTAACGGGGAAGCTGCAGGGACGCTTAACCCGGCAGGTCGTCTGGTTCCAGATGTTTGTGGTCGGTTGACCCTGTGGTTGGAAATGGACTGTATTTAACGTTTGGTCACGGGACCCGCTGCTTTCTGAAGCCAGCTGTCCTTCATGTCGTGTCCCCAACGAACGGTCCCCAACGAACGGTCCCCAACGAACATGTCTCCAAGAAACGTGTCCCCAACGAACCATCCCAACGAACATGTCTCCAAGGAACGTGTCCCCAACGAACGTGTCCCCAACGACCGTGTCCCCAACGAACCATCCCAACGAACGTGTCCGCAACGAACGTGTCCCCAACGAACGTGTCCCCAACGAACCATCCCAACGAACGTGTCCGCAACGAACGTGTCCCCAACGAACGTGTCCGCAACGAACGTGTCCGCAACGAACGTGTCCCCAACGAACCATCCCAACGAACGTGTCCGCAACGAACGTGTCCCCAACGAACGTGTCCCCAACGAACGTGTCCCCAACGAACGTGTCCCCAACGAACCATCCCAACGAACGGTCCCCAACAAACGTGTCCCCAACGACCGTGTCCCCAACGAACCATCCCAACGAACGTGTCCGCAACGAACGTGTCCCCAACGAACGTGTCCCCAACGAACCATCCCAACGAACGTGTCCGCAACGAACGTGTCCCCAACGAACCATCCCAACGAACCATCCCAACGAACGTGTCCGCAACGAACGTGTCCCCAACGAACGGTCCCCAACGAACGTGTCCCCAACGAACGTGTCCCCAACGAACGGTCCCCAACAAACATGTCTCCAACGAACCATCCCAACAAACATGTCTCCAACGAACCATCCCAACGAACGTGTCCCCAACGAACGTGTCCGCAACGAATGGTCCCCAACGAACCATCTACAGAGCTGCCGGCAGATGTTCCCAGTGGGATGAACCGTTTACACATCCACTCAAAGGAGAAATCAAAAAATGACCAGATGGTTGCTGTGAAGGGAGCCAGGATAAGGATTACAAATAAGGAAGTGATACCGCCTAGTGATTGTCTGAGCCGACCGCCAATCAGTCATTCACTCCTTCAGAGTCTGACATCATATTTAGTTAAATATGTTCCTTGAGTTTATTCCTTTTGGAAACATAAGTTATTTTTCATGATCATTCATGTCAGTGTGGTTATCGTGCACACGCTGTATGTACGATGCACCGAAATTGGCCTCTGCTTTTAACCCATCAACTAGTTTCACTAGTGAGCAGTGGGGCTGCTAGCAGGGCAGCGCCCCGGGGAGCAATTGGGAGTTAAGGGCCTTGCAGGGATTTACCATTGTGGGCAGCCCTGGGCTTGAACCTGGGTCCTCCACGCCCAAGCCCACCACTTAACTCCCTCCTTATAAAAACGGGAATGGGAACAAACTTCTAAATCGGAGACAGACAGACAACATCCTGAGAATTAAAAAAGTATCCTTTTCTTTAATAAAATACTTCAACAAAGAGCAACACTAAGGTTTGTCTGATTCAATTGACTTCTCCTCCAAGATATTTTACAAACAAATAAAAATAAAAACCACACAGACTACAACAAAGAACCCCACTTGTTTATCTTACAGCTTTTTAAATTGGTATTGTACTGTCACCACATTTTGTTTAAAGAACAATAATTAAAAGTTGTGATTATTACGCGTTGTCTTTATTATCTGACAGATTTTATACAATTAACCAAAATCAAAGTTGACTTCACCCAAATGGTAAAACCCAGTGGAACCATTCACATTCATTGTTCTTTCTATTCCATAGTTTTAGGTTGTAACTGTAACTGCATCTTAACGTTGTCAGAAAAAGTATGTGAACCCCTTCCATTCCTGTTTTTTGCATTAGTTTTCCATAAAATGTGGTCTGATGTTCATCCAAGTCAAAATAGCAAAGGCAAAGTTCTAAAACTGATGAGAAAAATGTATTCATTCCTTATCTTTATTGAACACCCCCAAAACGGATTAGTACGCAGCCCTACATGAAATATAGAAATACATTGTGGCCTCAAATTAGTGTTTTTTTTATTAATGGATGCAAATTAAAATGCTTTCTTATTCATTTATTTGTTGATTTATTTTAGGTGTAGGATATGTAGTTTGGACTGCTGGAGCCCAGTTATAAAATGGCTTTGGAAGTGCCCAACCGAAACTGGGACTAGCGGAGCCGAAACCGGGTCTAGCGGAACTGAAACCGGGTCTAGCGGAGCCGAAACCGTGTCTAGCGGAACTGCAAACGGGACTAGCGGAGCCGGAACCGGGTATAGCGGAACTGAAACCGTGTCTAGCGGAGCCGAAACCGTGTCTAGCGGAACTGCAAACGGGACTAGCGGAGCCGGAACCGGGTATAGCGGAGCCATAACCGGGACTAGCGGAACCGGGTCTAGCGGAGCCGAAACCGGGTCTAGCGGAACTGCAAACGGGACTAGCGGAGCCGGAACCGGGTCTAGCGGAGCCGAAACCGGGACTAACGGAGCCGGAACCGGAACCGGGTCTAGCGGAACCGGGACTAGCGGAGCCGAAACCGGGTCTAGCAAAGCCGAAACCGGGACTAGCGGAAACCGGGACTAGCGGAGCCGGGACTAGCGGAGCGGAAACCGGGTCTAGCGGAGCCGAAACCGGGACTAGCGAATCTGCAACCGGGACTAGCGGAGCCCACGCCGGGAGTAGCGGAACCAGGATTAGCGGAGCCAGAACCGGGTCTAGCGGAGCCGGGACTAGCGGAGCCGGGACTAGCGGAGGCTACGCCGGGACTAAGGAATTGGAACCAGGTCTAGCGGAGCCGAAACCGGGTCTAGCGGAACTGCAAACGGGACTAGCGGAGCCGGAACCGGGTCTAGCGGAGCCGAAACCGGGACTAGCGGAACCGGAACCGGGTCTAGCGGAACCGGGACTAGCGGAACCGGAACCGGGTCTAGCGGAGCCGAAACCGTGTCTAGCGGAACTGCAAACGGGACTAGCGGAGCCGGAACCGGGTATAGCGGAGCCATAACCGGGACTAGCGGAACCGGAACCGGGTCTAGCGGAGCCGAAACCGGGTCTAGCGGAACTGCAAACGGGACTAGCGGAGCCGGAACCGGGTCTAGCGGAGCCGAAACCGGGACTAACGGAGCCGGAACCGGGTCTAGCGGAAACGGGACTAGCGGAGCCGAAACCGGGTCTAGCAAAGCCGAAACCGGGACAAGCGGAAACCGGGACTAGCGGAGCCGGGACTAGCGGAGCGGAAACCGGGTCTAGCGGAGCCGAAACCGGGACTAGCGAATCTGCAACCGGGACTAGCGGAGCCCACGCCGGGAGTAGCGGAACCAGGATTAGCGGAGCCAGAACCGGGTCTAGCGGAGCCGGGACTAGCGGAGCCGGGACTAGGGGAGGCTACGCCGGGACTAAGGAATTGGAACCAGGTCTAGCGGAAACGGGACTAGCGGAGCCGAAACCGGGTCTAGCAAAGCCGAAACCGGGTCTAGCAAAGCCGAAACCGGGACTAGCGGAAACCGGGACTAGCGGAGCCGGGACTAGCGGAGCGGAAACCGGGTCTAGCGGAGCCGAAACCGGGACTAGCGAATCTGCAACCGGGACTAGCGGAGCCCACGCCGGGAGTAGCGGAACCAGGATTAGCGGAGCCAGAACCGGGTCTAGCGGAGCCGGGACTAGCGGAGCCGGGACTAGCGGAGGCTACGCCGGGACTAAGGAATTGGAACCAGGTCTAGCGGAGCCGAAACCGGGTCTAGCGGAACTGCAAACGGGACTAGCGGAGCCGGAACCGGGTCTAGCGGAGCCGAAACCGGGACTAGCGGAACCGGAACCGGGTCTAGCGGAACCGGGACTAGCGGAACCGGAACCGGGTCTAGCGGAACCGGGACTAGCGGAACCGGGACTAGCGGAACCGGAACCGGGTCTAGCGGAACCGGGACTAGCGGAGCCGAAACCGGGTCTAGCGGAGCCGAAACCGGGTCTAGCGGAGCCGAAACCGGGACTAGCGAATCTGCAACCGGGACTAGCGAATCTGCAACCGGGACTAGCGGAGCCCACTCCGGGAGTAGCGGAACCGGGACTAGCGGAGCCGGAACCGGGACTAGCGGAGCAGAAACCGGGTCTAGCGGAGCGGAAACCGGGTCTAGCGAATCTGCAACTGGGACTAGCGAATCTGCAACCGGGACTAGCGGAGCCCACTCCGGGAGTAGCGGAACCGGGACTAGCGGAGCCGGAACCGGGACTAGCGGAGCAGAAACCGGGTCTAGCGGAGCCGAAACCGGGACTAGCGAATCTGCAACCGGGACTAGCGGAGCGCACTCCGGGAGTAGCGGAACCGGGTCTAGCGAATCTGCAACCGGGACTAGCGGAGCCCACTCCGGGAGTAGCGGAACCGGGTCTAGCGGAACCGGAGCCGGGACTACCGGAGCCGGGACTACCGGAGCCGGGACTAGCGGAGCCGGGACTAGCGGAGGCTACGCCGGGACTAAGAAATTGGAACCAGGTCTAGCGGAGCCGAAACCGGGTCTAGCGGAACTGCAAACGGGACTAGCGGAGCCGGAACCGGGACTAGCGGAGCGGAAACCGGGACTAGCGGAGCGGAAACCGGGACTAGCGGAACCGGGAGTAGCGGAACCGGGACTAGCGGAGCCGGAACCGGGACTAGCGGAGCCGGAACCGGGATTAGCGGAACCGGGATTAGCGGAACCGGGTCTAGCGGAACCGGAGCCGGGACTAGCGGAGCCGGAGCCGGGAGTAGCGGAGGCTACGCCGGGACTAAGGAACTGGAACCAGGTCTAGCGGAGCCGGAACCGGGTCTAGCGGAACCGGGTCTAGCGGAGCCGGAACCGGGACTAGCGGAACTGCAAACGGGACTAGCGGAGCCGGAACCGGGACTAGCGGAGCGGAAACCGGGACTAGCGAATCTGCAACCGGGACTAGCGAATCTGCAACCGGGACTAGCGAATCTGCAACCGGGACTAGCGGAACCGGGACTAGCGGAACCGGGACTAGCGGAGCCGGAACCGGGACTAGCGGAGCCGGAACCGGGACTAGCGGAGCCGGGATTAGCGGAACCGGGACTAGCGGAGCCGGAGCCGGGACTAGCGGAGGCTACGCCGTGACTAAGGAACTGGAACCAGGTCTAGCGGAGCCGGAACCGGGTCTAGCGGAACCGGGTCTAGCGGAACCGGGTCTAGCGGAACCGGGTCTAGCGGAACCGGGTCTAGCGGAACCGGGTCTAGCGGAGCCGGAACCGGGACTAGCGGAACTGGAACTCGGGACTCGTAAATAAGACTCGTATATGTGTGCAAATCTCTATTTCTCTGCTGTCGGTCCAAGAGTTTTGGTTATGAGAAGTAACCTGATAAATCCTGCTGGTGACGACAGGATACTCATAAAATGGGTTTAACTCGACCTAACTTTGTGCATCTTTTTTATAGTCGTATAAGCAGCAAAGTTCATTCATCAAACAAGTTACATAAATCACTTATTTTGGACTGAAGAGATCATTTTCAGTGTTTTCTTGTTGGGTCGAACATGCCTTTAAGAATCTTAGAATAATTTTAAAATCCAGTAGCTAAATAAAATGGTTTAAATTGCATAATCCATAATCTTATTTGTCTATTAACCCTTAAAATAATCAATAGATTAATTGAGCCTAAAACTAGTCATTAGTTCCAGTGTAGGGGTGTAGGGTCCTGGAATGGTCCAGAGGTGAAGGTCTCTGGACCCGAGGATCCAGTTGCTGCCAGAGGTAGAACCTGATAAAGTAGACGTGGTGCCGTTGGTGTTTTCTGGTTAGTCCTGCTTAACAACATCCAACCAGGGTGGAGGTAGCTGCGTTAGTCCTCTTTGCTTACACCTTGGTTCTGGTAGATCCTTGTATCTCCTTCTAGCCTCATTCTGATCCACTTCTTATGATCATACATCTTCAAAGTCATCTAAGGGTCTTGAGGTGACCAAGTCCACTATGTAACCACTGGCCTTTTGTTTTTGTTTGTTTTTTTGATAATCAAACTGTTATATCGTATGACAATGATGTCCATTCTTGTTTATGCACCTCTTTATTGGCATTTAATTATATAATTTATTATATTTTGTCCTAATTTAGAGGTGTGAACAAAGTTTTTTGGGGTTTTTAGGTGTGAGACTGTCCTGTATATTTCAGACTAATCAGTGACGTAAGTGACGACGCGATCATCGGTTGACGTGAAGTCAGACTGAAGACAGAAACATGTTATACGCTCACTGTGTCATCGTCACACGATCCAGGGGGAGCTGGTTCAGTCTGAAGATGGCTGTCAGAGCTTGGAAAGTAAAAGCAGGTTGGTTATGTTGTGTCCTGTGTGTCTGCAGCTGGTAAACTGGTCCAGTCAGCAGCAGGATCAGGATGAGAAGATGGCTGGCTGTGTGTTTCCAATGGGACCAGAGAGCTTTCAGCGCTTCACGCCGGACTCCCTGGCAGCCATCGAGCAGCGCATCGCCCAGGAGGAGGCTCGACGCAACAAACAGTACCAGGAGGTAGCGTGAACTCTTTATCTGGTCATGCTTTACTGAGGCTGAGCCAGCCATAGACATGGTCCAACCTCGGTGAATCCAGGTCTGCCTGGTAGCTGCTTGAAAGGTTCCTGGCTTAGACCACAACCACAACATTCCTTTTCTAGATGATTCTAGCTCATGGTGCTAACTAAAGTTACCTTAAATGTATTCCAGATGAATCTGTCCTCGTCTCAGATGTCGTTTCAGTTGCATCATCTGAGTTGAGGACTGAGCTCCAGCAGAGCCACTGCAGACATCCATCTCTAACTTTGCCTGGGTCCAGCTAGGTGGTTCAGCGGTTGGACTGCAACCGCATCTGGGAACCTTGCAGGCTGGTCTTGAGTGGTGTGGAGGTGGACAGGTCTCCAGCCTGCTTAGCCTGGACATTTCCACTCACCAGACCACGAGCTGGCACGCGCCTGGACCTCTGCCGGGACTGGTCGCTGACTGACCCAGGGTGGAGTCTGGGTTTCAGCCAGCAGAGGAGGGTCCTGGTGGAGTGTGGTCAGAGCTGTGCCAGTCCTTGTTTCAGATGTCATTTTGGTAACTAGGACAGGTAGGTGGTTAGCGTCACAGGGCATATATGGATTACCCAGGGTTGGGTGGAGTCAACTCCTGCCAAGATGATGTCAGCATGTCAGAGGGTCTGGGGGTGAAGGTGGCTGTGTCAGAGCACCACCTTCACCTATCCCACTACTGCACTTGTTTATTGGTTTATTTTTCCCCTATTGTTTGCATATATATTAATGGTTAATACAAAGTTTGGTAGAACCCAAGAGCAATATATATATATATATATATATATATATATATATATATATATATATATATATATATATATATATATATATATATATATATATATATATATATATATATATATATCTTGCAGCACAGGTTTTTTTTTTATGCAGGTGTGTGTGTTTTCCTTTCAGCCCTCATGACGGTGTAACCATAATTTATTAATTCCTAAGTAAAGTTGTGGGAATAAAGGGAAAAGAAAAACAAAGAAAAAAGTTTGGTTTTTTTTGCTGTTAACTGTAATGACGTGTGGTCCAACCAGTTGCCAGATTATACAGGAGTGGGTGGGGTCAGGTAAAATGTCTTAGAAACACATCAGTTGTTCAATGTTCTGTTGTGAATAAAGATGAGTTTGTATCAGATCCTGAAAACTTTGCATCCCAGGTGTAAAAAATGGAGGCAGGCAGCAGAGGGTGGTTGGAAGTGAGGAGTGGCGTGAAATGTTCCACATGTTCGTTTTTGTGTTTGTGTTTCAGGACCTGGGGGATGTGGAGCTCCCCCAGCCCCGGGCTGACCTGGAGGCTGGAAAACAGCTGCCCCGCATCTTCGCCGACATCCCATCTCATCTGGTGGGCGTTCCCCTGGAAGACATCGACCCGTACTACTTCAAAGACAAGAGGGTAGGTCCCCATATGTGTATACATCAGTGAGTGCATGTGTGAGTGCAAGAGAGCTTCCAGAAGCATCCTGTCTCTCCTGCTGGAGATCCCTGAAAGATAAATAGACTTTTTGTGAGACATTGACTGAAACCTGAAGGGGTGTGTGTGTGTTCCCACTAGTTTCTGTGAGATTTAGAGACAATCTATTTTACACTCATATTGTGAGTGTTACGAGATGTCTTCCACATTAAAGTCAATGAGTTTCTAATCAATTGTCAGTTTAGTTTGCTTCATCGAAGACCTCAAGAAATACTACAAACACACACCCAATGACCTGTTGATAAGTAGGGTTTGTCAACATGTTGTTGACAAGAACTATCTGGCTCCTCCAAAGGATAAAGCGGGTATAGAAAATGGATGGATGGATGGATTTTAGAAAAAAATGCACCAGTGAAATGAGAAGACAGGAAATAAACTGTGCATGAATATAGCATGAATGTGTTTGTGTGTCTGGTTTTCTTGCAGACCTTCATAGTCCTGAACAGGGGGAAGGCCATCTTCCGTTTCAGTGCCACATCAGCCCTCTACATCTTCAGCCCCTTCCACCCCATCCGCAGAATTGCCATCAAGATCCTGGTCCACTCATATCCTTGAACACACTGAGGACAAGTGGGGACATGGTTTGGGAATGGGGGCGTTAGTCATGGAGCAGCCTGGAGGCACTTTCTAATTGGCCAGTGGATGTTGTGCGAGAGCAGCTAGTTGAACCAGCCTCGGACCTCTGCAGGGTTTCGTGCCATCAAAGCCTGACGTGGCTCATCTCTTCACATTTGGGGCAAAAAATAACAGAGATGGAATGACTGAAGCAGCATTACATGAATTTTAGTCAACAATAATTGCTTAAACTATGACATTGGTTTTAAATGTTGACTGACTCAAAAGAACTGGACTGTGATGTCACTCACAGGTTCTGTAGTTTTGATGGACATTCCACAGAGCTGACTCCGCCCACTTTGCAGTTAATCCAGGTATTAGTAAATGGGCGAGACAAACAATCCTGATGGTTGCTGGAACACACCCCTCTTAACCAAGTCAGCACAAGTAAACTATTTTAGCGCCAGTTAGCTCACTGGCGTTTGATGCTGGCCAGCGTGAATCTTCTGAAACATCTGTAATGAGTACCACCAGAGCTGATACAGGACTAGTGGAGCACCGTTGGATAACTGCAGCTACCGCAGTTGGCAAAGATAACCTGGAAGTTTCCAGGTCAACCTCGAAAGTTGCTCAAATGAGGCTAGCATCCAGATGTAGCTAACAGCCAATGAGGTGCGGCTGTCCGAAGTAAATAGCTAAGGCGCTAGTAGCCATCTGAAGCTGTAGCCAGCGGCTCTCTGGAGCTCCTGTTGTTGTGACGGGTTCCGACTGGAGTTGGGGTCGCTGTGGTGACGGGTTCCGACTGGAGTTGGGGTCGCCGTGGTGACGAGTTCCGACTGGAGTTTGAGTCGCCGTGGTGACGGGTTCGAAGTGGAGTGTGGGTCGCTGTGGTGACAAGTTCAAACTGGAGTTGGGGTCGCCGCGGTGACGGGTTCGGAGTGGAGTTGGGGTCGCCGTGGTGACGAGTTCCGACTGGAGTTTGGGTCGCCGTGGTGACAAGTTCAAACTGGAGTTTGGGTCACCGTGGTGACGGGTTCCGACTGGAGTTTGGGTCGCCGTGGTGACGAGTTCCGACTGGAGTTGGGGTCGCCGTGGTGACGAGTTCCGACTGGAGTTGGGGTCGCCGTGGTGACGAGTTCCGACTGGAGTTTGGGGTCGCTGTGGTGACGGGTTCCGACTGGAGTTTGGGGTCGCCGTGGTGACTGGTTCCGACTGGAGTTTGGGGTCGCCGTGGTGACTGGTTCCGACTGGAGTTGGGGTCGCCGTGGTGACGGGTTCCGACTGGAGTTTGGGTCGCCGTGGTGACGGGTTCCGACTGGAGTTCGGGTCGTCGTGATAACGTAAAAGTGTAGAAAACTATTTGCCTGAGACTGGAAAAGCAGTTAAACTTTAGAACTTTAGAAAACTTTAGAAATTATAATTCTGGATGACATTAATTTAGACATTCCTGCAGACATCACTGTGACATTTAAGAGCAAGTTTTGTCTTTCTGGAAATTCTCTGTGGATTTTGCTTAGTTTCTTTGAGACACCTGAGGAATCTTCTCTCATTTAAGGACTTTTATGAAAACAAAACTTTCTGTTGTTTCTTGCCAATCAAGACAGAAAGGACACACTTTCCTCTATTTCAATATACAATTAAGGTCTTTAGAGTGAAAGCTGTAGAGCAAGTTAAGGAAAAGGATTTTTAACTTTCACTTTTCCCTGGCTCATGGAAATTTTACCATTTATTCCTGATGGAGTTTTTGCTTATAAATTGCTGTTTTTTGGACACAGTCCATGAAAAGTGGGATCAAATATCTCGCTGATGATCTGCTGTTTTTCTCGTTCTTACACTGAGAGATGTGGTCATCAGAGGTTGATTCGCTTTGGGACAAAGTTGAGCCCACTAGCAGTTTTCATTTTCCCACATTTCCAGGGTGAAACGAGTAACATATAGAATAATACTGCAGTTCACTCTTTAGATGCCTGTGGATGACATCACAGGGGGCGTATCCAGGTCTTTTACTGTCTGTGGTTGAATCAGTTTTAAAATCCGGATGCAGCCCCGCCTCCACCAGTATTAAAGAGTAAGTACTTAACTTTTGCATGTCCAAATCATCTAACTTTACTCAGTTACATAAGTAAAAGCAGTTGTTAAGGGATAATTGTTGCTTTAATGGCAACTGAGAAACCTGTTAATAGACAAACGTGAAGGTTTGAGAGCATCACAGAAGAACAGAAATGAAGGGAAATTCTGCACAATGAATGCATATTTTTCCTTCACATTAGATGGTGTTAATGTGGATGTCATAATCAAGGAGAAATAAATAAACAATGTTTAAGTTTTAAATGCAATGCATTAGAAACGGAACAAAAAAGAGCAAACCGCAGCAGCTCGTATTTATCAGATGACATGCATCTTAGAGACAACGGCCCACACAGTATCAGTCATCACAAAGTTAACACCTCAGACAGAAAATTGCTTCAGAAAGCTGCTGGGACCAGTTTTTACTGGATCCACAGCCTAAAAAGAAACAAGAAAAGAAGGTGATCCTCAGCCCCCCATGGTTCAGTAGCTTGTAGAGCACCTTTACTAACAATGACTCGTTGTTTCCTGCACAACTTTCTCAGTCTGTCTCAGGGGTGTGGAGGGACTTTGGTGCATTTAAGGACTAGGAACATCGTCATATTGATATACCTGACTCCCCCCAAAGCCAGGTAGTCAAAAAATGGGTAAGTGGGTGGGAACATTAAGCCTGAAAGCCTGCTGAATGACGCCAACCCCCAAATCTCATAAACCACAAGTTCACCACTTAACTTCTGCTAATGAAGCGCCAACCTTCTCACTTCAGGATCGAGTACTTTGTACTAAATACAAGGGTCTGGATCCAGATCAACAGCTCCTCTACCGACCACTAGGATCTGGATCCAGACCCTTGGTTCCTCAACTGATCACTAGGGTCTGGATCCAACAATGAGTGGATCTCCAGGGTCCTCCCAAACTCGTAGCGGTCTGTTAGCACAATAAATGGATAACAACAGCAAAATTCTTGGTTGAGATGTAAAAAGGACCAGAATACTCAGTTCTCTAAAGTGACACAATAGACTGCAATGTTGCAGTCTTCAAAAGCCAGTTCCTATAGCTGCAAAACGAGATCAGACCATCATGCCTCCACCACCGTGCTTGACAGTGGGTCTGAGTTGTTTCTGCTGATGTTTCCAGATATGAAGACCAAACATCTCCGTTGGTCTTGTCTGTCCAGAGGACTCTGTTCCAGAAGTCTGCTGGTTGGTTCAGATGCAGTTTTGTGAACCTCAGTGGTGCTTCCACGTTGTTTTTAGACAGAAGATAAAAATCTGTCCTGGTTTAGTCTTCCTCAGATTCTGCTGGAACTTGAGCATTTAGCAGCATCAGTGAGGTCTGGAGCTCCTGGGTAACTCTTTGCAGAGTGGTGCACAGCAACAGTTACTTCTCCAGCTCCATCTCTTTCCAACGTGTACAAAACATCTGCTTTATTAGGGGGCTGAACATCAGCAGATCTGAACGTGGCTCCAAGTGTGTTTTTGATCCAGAGGAGTCCAGCAGCGTGACTTTGGCCCGGCTCCATGCCGGCGTTGCCCCTTGAGCTCCATCCATGTTAGATACTCCTCCACCTTCATTGCCCCACCTCACACCTGTTTATTTTTACTGCGGGCGGCGGCTGCTGGTGTTGAGAGACATCAACCCGCCACTGTTGTCACAGGGATAAGTGGGTGAAGAGGGCGCGGTGCTGTGTGTGTGTGTGTGTGTGTGTGTGTGTGTGTGTGTGTGTGTGTGTGTGTGTGTGTGTGTGTGTGTGTGTGTGTGTGTGTGTGTGTGTGTGTTAAAGTGAGAGGAAGAGCAGAAATGTGGAGTGTGTGTCACTGGACGGAGCTGTGGAGGTGAAGTGGAGTCTCAGCGTGGGCTTCAGAAGTGTTTGTGGACGCCGAGTGTGTCCTGGATCTCCGCCCAACCACGGCGGCGCCACTATGACAAGCTGTGGTGTGAGCTCTACACACACACACAACAACACACACGCTCAAACACCAGCGATTCTTCTCAAGGGACGTGTTCTGTGGGACGCCGGCGATATTTTGTGTCCCATGAGACATTCCTGCCAGACGGCGGCCGGGACAACCTGTTCTAGCGGAGGTCACGTGGCTCCACAGATGTTTTCTGTTGGATGATTCTCGTCATCTTCATTTTATTACTTCAAATACATCATCTTTTTTCATTTAAGACCTTCAAAACATATGAACAACATTTCTTTTAAAGGTGTTACCACCAGCCCACATCCAGTGAAGTGAACTGACTAGAGCGCAGAAGTAAAACCGTCTGCAGTTCCTGTTCTGGCCACTAGGGGTCGGCTTTAAGAGCATCTCTTCACGTTAAAATGTCAATAACTAGAGGCGTGGTTTCATGAGTGACAGCTGCGGTCTGTGGCATCCAACAGGCAGCTGTAGCTTCAGGTACAAAGTTTTTTTTTTGAAAGCCGGACTTCTAAGATGAGAATAAAGACTTAAAAGAGAAACATTATTCTTATTTTAAAATGAATAAGCGATGTTGTTCTGTTTGCTGTTCTAACAGGCCTCTGAGACCAGTTGCTCTGAAAGGTTCTGGGTGGGTTTGAAAGATTTGTTTTCCATTTCTAAGATGAGCCAGGAGTGGGTGGAGTCAGCTCCTACCAAAATAGCGGCGGAGTAAGAAAGTCGTGGCAGCAGGTTTGTGACTCTCAAAACGATTTCATCCCGTCTGAAAAGACATTGAAGTCCAAAAATGCGTCAAAAGCAGTGCCTTGTTTTGCGTCTTCCGCAGCAAAGCAGCTTTTTCTGACTCCGAGTTGTCAGCGTTCTGGACGGCTAAAATGAGACGGTTTGATGAGGAGTTCGTGCAAATGTGGGGGAAATGAAATAACCAAAAAAAGCCAGATATGGGGAAAGGCGAGGATCCCACCGAGGATGTGGGAGGTGTAATCGCATTACTTCTATGTTGGCCTGGGAAGTCCACGCCAGCAGGGCTGTCATTACTGGCTAATTAGCGTGGCTGCTTGGCGGCGGTGGGGGACTTCTGTTAGTCGGCTGGTAACTGTTTTATCTCTCCTCCTGTCATTACTGCCGCCACTCGGCCAACAGCTACTGGTTTCAGCTGGAGTTCAGTCTTTCCTCCAAATCACCGTAATTATGATTCATTTATAGCCATGATTGACAGCCGAGGGCGGTTCACACCAACACAGCAGGTGAAGGTAGCATTTAACCCCCTCGGCAGTTTGGAGGGTCCCTGCTCCTTGTCACGAGCTGGTTGGAGTCGCCATGGCGACATGCTGCCAATCATGACAGTCATCTGCTGTACTGAGCGCGGCGGCTGCTAACACGCCGCAGTTAGAGATGCGTTGTCTTTATTTAGCTTTAATGGCGAAGCGGTGGAGGGTGTTTAAGGTATTTTTGTCACACATTTGAGCAGCTGCTTTTATTTACTGGGCCTCAGATATGAAATCTCTTGAAGAGGACACTAAATTGACTGGTTAATATCTTTTTTTTTTTAATTGCAACCGCCAGCAACAGTCTGTACAGTTGTGTGTAAAAGTTGCCACCCTGACTTTTAATCTTAATTTATCTTTGAGAAACAAAAAAATAATCCAAAATAAAAAGAAAATCACATGATAACCGGATTGTCGTTGTCGCTGATGACCTCACCTGTCTTAGTTCTGCTGCTGGTGGACAATTATACTGATGCATGGTGTCTTCTACCTTTGACGATGTCTGTGTCTCTCTACTTCCTGTTCTACCTGCTGGTCTTCAGCAGGAGGGTCCCCCCTTATGATCCAGGTCCTGGTCCAGGTTTCTTCCCCCTTATGATCCAGGTCCTGGTCCAGGTTTCTTCCCCCTTATGATCCAGGTCCTGGTCCAGGTTTCTTCCCCCTTATGATCCAGGTCCTGGTCCAGGTTTCTTCCCCCTTATGATCCAGGTCCTGGTCCAGGTTTCTTCCCTCTTTAAAGGGGAGTTTTTACCTGCCGTTGTTTATGTAATCATTGTTCGGGGGTCATGTTCTGGTTTCTGGAAAGATCCTGGAGACGACTTGTGTTGTAATAGACGCTGTAAAAAAAAAAATGGATTGAATTGTCAGATGCCTGTCAGAGGGGCATTGTAGGCGGAGCAATGGGTAGCTGATCGAGGTCCATCATGTTCAGCAACTTATTGTCCAGCGTCCGGTAGGAAGTGTCCTCTGGCTGGTCCTGGCTAGATGCCTTCAACCAGGGTTGGAGATGTTGTACTTACTTCTCAGTGTTGATGATAAAACGGTGTGAAATGTTCTTCCTTAACCGTGTCACGTTGTTCAGTTTGTTCATTATGTGCACCATCCTGACCAACTGCTGCTTCATGGCCATGTCCGAGCCGGCGTTGTGGACCAAGTATGTGGAGTAAGTACCCCCACACCTTCTTTTGTTTCCTCACTGCAGTGAAACATTCAAGAGATGAGGATGAAGGGAACGGCTTCTCTGTTAGCCAGATTGACTTTTTTACTGTCTACCTATTATCTTTCTGTAGAGCGTCTGTCTTCATTGTTCTGTTGTAATTTGGACATTTTCAGAGAATCCCACCTATTTGGAAATGAAGCCTTTTGTGTTAGTCAGTTAAGCTGAAGATATCTGCTGGCAACAGGATTATCATCAAACTCTTGGCTGTGTTGACTTGTTTCAGGTCAACAAAATAAACTTGAGGGTGTTTTTATGGGACACTTTAAGAATATCTCTCTCTCCCTGTCTGTTGTTCAGATACACCTTCACAGGTATCTACACCTTTGAGTCGCTCATAAAGATCTTGGCGAGAGGTTTCTGTGTGGGGCCTTTCACCTTCTTGAGGGACCCCTGGAACTGGCTGGACTTCAGCGTTATTGTCATGGCGTGAGTCCCACACTTACACAAACACAGACATTTTTAAAAATTAGTACTTCCTCCTTTAATCCTTTACTTTCTTTGTAAACATATTAAATCCAATCTGATTGTAATGGACCTGAGTATGAGATAACTACAACCTAAGATTACCCGGTTTAACGTTCAGACAGTTGAACATTGACATTGACAATGTTTTGAATGTTTTCCATTTGTGAATAATAATTCTCCTCATAGAATGATACAGTCCATCTCTAGACCATTACTGATGTTTTTCCCTTATGGCTTTGTGTTAACACAAATCTGAACGTTCCAGCTGAGTAAAACGGTCAAAGCATCTGCCTTTACAGAGGTCTGTACACCTGCTGATGATCAGTTAACTAAAAATGGATGACTTGTAAGACCTGGTTGCAACTCTTAGATCGTGTGGGAAGCAGGAAGGGGTACTTAGGATTGCCCACAGAATTGGTTTCGGCTTCATTTATATTAAGTAATGACACCCAAAATGAAATTACTTGTAGTTGTTCATCTGAAATTGTTTTTGCCTAATAGTCAACCTACTATGATCAGATAGATAAACAGGTTTAACAGAGTTAATAGAAACCTTTGCATGACCATAAATAACAGTTGTGGAAGTTGTATTCTATAATTCAGTTTAGTCTTCATGACTTGATATTTGGGTTTTAGTGAGAACTGAAGCAGGTAAAGCATCCAGAACACCTGCGGGGGCGGGGCTGTACGAACACCTGCAGGTTCACATCTGCAGCTCAAGATAAAAACCAGAAACGACAGAATGTGAGAAACCGCTGCTGTTGTCGTGTACACTTTTAGAGGCATCACCTTGCCCACCGTTACCTTCGCTCGGTGGTTACTCTGCTCTCAATAACACAGGAATGTCACTATCACGTCGTCCTCCTGATATGGTCCTGATCGTGCTGTGGGTGGAACCAATTTTTTTGTGAAATGTGTGAAACGTCATCAAAGCAATAAAACGTGATCATCAGCTGAAGATATTTTCCATCTGTGAGCGGTTTCTGCAGGTGAGTCGGTAGGATGGACCATAACAGCAATAATAATCGCTCAAATTAAGACTGAGTTCTATACAAACCTGAGGAAAACGAATCTTAAAGGAAAAAAAAATCTAATTTATGAAATCTGCAGAATTTTATCAGGGTAAAGTGTGTTTTTATAACTGTTCATGTTAGAGGACAGTCATTTGCGCTGTCCCCAACTTCCAACCCAGTGGACCAGGGACTGGGTTTCCCAACCAAGGAAGCGGGTTTCCCAACCAAGGAATCGGGTTTCCCAACCAAGGAATCGGGTTTTCCAACCAAGGAAGCGGGTTTCCCAACCAAGGAATTGGGTTTTCCAACCAAGGAAGCGGGTTTCCCAACCAAGGAATCGGGTTTCCCAACCAAGGAATCGGGTTTTCCAACCAAGGAATCGGGTTTCCCAACCAAGGAAGCGGGTTTCCCAACCAAGGAATCGGGTTTCCCAACCAAGGAAGCGGGTTTCCCAACCAAGGAATCGAGTTTTCCAACCAAGGAAGCGGGTTTCCCAACCAAGGAATCGGGTTTTCCAACCAAGGAACCGGGTTTCCCAAACTCGAGAACTCCTTGACTGTGACAAGGTTTTTATTCTTTATTTTTCTGCTCTTTATACCAGGAGGATTAACGAGCAGTAAGTAAAAAGTTTTTATAAGTAAAAATGTGTACTTTTATGATAATAAAGTGGTGACACGTTGAAGATGAGTGATAGACATTTTTAACTTCTACTGCATCTTCTCTGATCACGAGATCATGAAATGTTTTGCTAATTGGAATGTACATGTATGTACATATATATGAAATAGTTAATTTTATCTAAACAAAATCTCCTCATAAACATTTAACTTAGTTCTTTTCTTACTAATTATTCTTTTTAAATTACCCCACTGTTTGAAGGTACTACTTTATTCTTGTAAAATTACTATTTTTATATATTATGATAACATTGAAAGTTTTCGTACAAACTAGTGATATTTAAAAAGCTTTAGTAAAAAATGTTACTAAAATAAAGTTTCAGTTTTAGAATAACATTACAATGACTTCATTCCAATTTAAAAATTGAGGTAAAAGTCATATTCTTGTAAAATATTTTGTTAAAATTTTGACCTTTTTCTCTTAATAACTAATTTAACTTGGAAAACTTTGACATTTTCATGACAAATTGCGTCTTTCTTGTAAAATGAAAAGTAAAAATTAAATTGAAATCTTATCAATATACATTTAGTTTTAATTTTTGTAAAACTCAAATTTAATTCTGCCTTGCCTTAATTGTCGTAGTACACCTTTATTTTTCTAAATTATAAGACTGTTTTTATAAAGTTAGACCTGTGCTATTGCAAAATTTAAACATTTATCTTTTAGAAATATAACATTTTAGAAAATTATGACTACATTCCTGGAAAAAAAAGAATTTGTCTTTTTATTGTACTACCACTTTGATTTATTTTTATCACTATGTAGACCTAATATCTATTTAAAAAAAGAGCAAGAATAAGAAGAAACCAATTGTACATTTTGTACGAAAGAAAAATGTGAATAGTAAATTGAATAAGTAGATATTTGAGGTTGCTTCCCACAGATGTCACAGAGTAAAAGCATTTCACAGAGGAAAGTGGTTTTTTCCAGACCTTTATTGTGAAACAGGAAACTGTGAAACAGAATGGACTGGAATGAAGCAGAATCAGAGCAGCATTTTCATTTTAAAAACAGGAGCTGAGAGCTTGCTCTGACAGGAGTTCTGTTGTTCTGATGGGATTAATTTCTGGAATTAGAAATAAAAGTTAGCCTCAGAAGTTTGAGTTTATGTCTTTACTTGGTTGTCACAGCTTTTGCAGAATCAGGAAAAATTATTCTCTGCAGAAATGACTTCTTATTGAGCCGTCAGTCAGAGCGGGACAACAAAAATCTCAAAGAAAAAGATGTCAGGCAAAGCTGTTGTTTAATAATCTCTTTGGTCAGCAGGATGCTGCTCAGAGCGGAGCAGCTGCGTAAATGTGAATCACGCTCGGCTCCTGATGCTGACAACACTCGTTACACTGTGAAATCGACTTTTCAGAAATATCTGACTAGTTTTAGTGTCTGCTCTGATAACAAATGTTTTAAAAAAATTAAACCATGCATCTGTAAATAATATATATATATATATATATATATATATATATATATATATATATATATATATATATATATACCCACAATGGTAAATCACTGGGGGCCCCTGAGCAAGGCCCTTAACTCCCAGTTGCTCCCCGGGGCGCTGCCCTGCTAGCTGCCCCACTGCTCACTAGTCAAACTAGTTGATGGGTTAAAAGCAGAGACTTATTTCGGTGTGTATCGTACATACAGCGTGTGCACGATGTCCACACTGACAATGAAAAAGGAAAAATAAAGAAAAAAAAAACAAAAAAAAAAACTGGTTCCTCACCCTCCGTGGGTGGTGTCCCTTCTAAGCTCGGGTCCTCTACCAGAGGCCAGGGAGCTTGAGGGTTCTGCGCAGTATCTTTGCTGTTCCTAACACTGCACTTTTCTGGACTGAGATGTCTGAGGTTGTTCCGGGGATCTGCTGCAGCCACTCTTCCAGTTTGGGGGTTACTGCCCCGAGTGCTCCGATCACCACGGGCACTACTGTCACCTTCACCTTCCAGGCCTTCTCCAGTTCCTCTCTAAGCCCTTGGTATTTCTCAAGCTTCTCGTGTTCCTTTCGCCTGATGTTACCATCACTTGGTATTGCCACATCCACCACCACGGCTTTCCTCTGCCCTTTGTCTACCACCACGATGTCTGGTTGGTTTGCCATCACCATCCTGTCTGTCTGTATCTTGAAGTCCCACAGGAGCTTTGCTCTGTCATTTTCCACCACCTTGGGAGGTGTTTCCCATTTTGACCTTGGGGTTTCCAGCCCATACTCCACACAGATGTTTCTGTAGAGTATGCCCGCTACTTGGTTATGGCGTTCCATGTATGCTTTCCCTGCCAGCATCTTACACCCTGCAGTTATGTGCTGGATTGTTTCCGGTGCTTCTTTGCACAACCTACAGCTTGGGTCTTGTCTGGTGTGGTATATCTGGGCCTCTATTGCTCTGGTGTTCAGAGCCTGCTCCTGTGCAGCCAGGACGAGTGCCTCTGTGCTGTCCTGTAGGCCAGCTCTCTCTAGCCATTGGTAGGACTTCTTGAGATCAGCCACTTCAGTTATGGTTCGATGGTACATCCCGTGTAGGGGCTTGTCCTCCCATGATGCTTCCTCCTCCAGCACCTCTTCACCTTGCCATTGTCTGAGGCATTCACTGAGTACGTCATCCGTTTGGGCCTTGTCCTTGATGTACTCATGGAGCTTGGCAGTTTTGTCCCGGATAGTGGCTTTCACACTCACTAGTCCTTGGCCTCCTTCCTTACGGCTTGCGTACAGTCTCAGGGTGCTGGATTTGGGGTGGAACCCACCATGCATGGTGAGGAGCTTCCTTGTCTTAACATCTGTGGTCTGTATCTCTTCCTTTGGCCACCTTATTATTCCTGCAGGGTATCTGATCACTGGCAGGGCGTAGCTGTTTATTGCCCGGGACTTGTTCTTGCCATTGAGCTGGCTTCTTAGGACCTGCCTTACTCGCTGGAGGTATTTGGCTGTTGCCATTTTCCTTGTAGCCCCTTCGAGGTTACCATTTGCCTGTGGTATTCCAAGGTACTTGTAACTGTCCTCAATGTCTGCTATTGTTCCGTCTGGGACTGAGACCCCTTCTGTGTGGACTACCTTGCCTCTTTCTGTCACCATCCTCCTACATTTCTCAAGCCCGAATGACATCCCGATGTTGTTGCTGTAGATCCTGGTGGTGTGGATCAGGGAGTCTATGTCCCGCTCGCTCTTAGCGTACAGCTTGATGTCATCCATGTAGAGGAGGTGACTGATCGTAGCTCCATTCCTGAGGCGGTATCCGTAGCCAGTCTTGTTGATTATTTGGCTTAGGGGGTTCAGACCTATGCAGAACAGCAGTGGGGACAGCGCATCTCCTTGGTATATGCCACATCTGATGGACACTTGGGCAAGTGGCTTGCCATTTGCCTCGAGAGTGGTTTTCCACAGGTTCATCGAGTTTGCAATGAAGGCCCTTAGAGTGCTGTTGATCTTGTACATCTCCAAGCACTCAGTGATCCATGTGTGTGGCATCGAGTCGTAGGCTTTCTTGTAATCAATCCAGGCAGTGCACAGGTTGGTATTTCGGGACTTGCAGTCTTGGGCGACTGTTCTGTCAACCAGGAGTTGGTGTTTGGCTCCTCTGGTATCTCTGCCTATGCCCTTCTGTGCTTTGCTCATGTATTGCTCCATGTGCCTGCTTATCTTAGTCGCAATGATGCCTGACAGGAGCTTCCATGTTGTGGAGAGGCAGGTTATTGGTTGGTAGTTAGATGGGGCTGCACCCTTTGTGGGATCCTTCAGGATCAGGATCGTTCGCCCTTCGGTTAGTCATTCTGGGTGAGTCCCATCTCTTAGCAGCTGGTTCATTTGTGCTGCCAGGCGCTCATGGAGTGCTGTGAGTTTCTTTAGCCAGTAGGCCTGGATCATGTCTGGGCCCGGCGCTGTCCAGTTTTTCATACCTGAGACTCTTTCTTGGATGTCTGCCACTGTGATGGTGACTGGTTTCTGCTCAGGAAGGTTGCTGTGCTCTTCTCTTAGGGAGACTAGCCATTGAGCACTGCTGTTATGTGCTGCATCCTTCTCCCATATGCTCTTCCAGTACCTCTCAGTTTCCAGCCTTGGTGGGTCTGCTCTGTTGTTATTACCCTGCCATATATATATATATATATATATATATATATATATATATATATATATATATATATATATATATATATATATATATAAAGGTTGTCTCCTCACTCGCACTGTAAAATGTAGAAATTTTTCAACCATCTGTTGATTGGTTTTCTAAAGTCCAATCACATTGCCACTAGGATCTACTTGGCTCCGCCCATCTCGCTTCACCTCGGTCTGTCTTTTCCACTACAGGTCATTACCCCCTCAGTGTGGGTTGGACCATCATGGGCCGAAACGACTGTGAAGTCTTTTTATGATGCAACAACAATCGCGTCTTCAGCAACACAATAGAGTATGTTTGCTTGCCATTTTTGCCACACCAAAGTTAATTGTAAACTAACTATTGTGGTCGCTGTTGCCGGGTTTAAATTTGGCGGATGTGAAGGAGTTGCTCTTAAGAGATCCGCAATGTTACCCTCTGTCCAATCAGCGGTCGGCAGCCTAATGACATTGCATCATCAACCCAACTCGGCTTCGTTACAAGTACTACCACCCAGTGAAAACTCCTTAAAACGCAGTAGAATCGGGCCACGTAGGTTCTAGTGGAAAAGGGGCATCAGTTTAAACAGAACCTGTTTACTGTTGGAGTGGAAACTCGTAGTTACCAGCTGGTTGTGGCTCCTGCTCCAGTAGTGACTTTAACAAGATCTTTGAGCATCTCTGGATCAGGAGGAACATTCATCCATCCAGAACTGCTTCAGTTAATTTACATTTGTAGGGTGTCGGATCTGTGGAGCTCATGCCACAGTATCTCTATAGGGTTCAAGTCTGGAATCTGGACCACTGCAGGAGAAACTACAATTGTCATTTCCTGAAGCCGATCTTTTCAGTTCATGTTCAGTTTTATTTATAAAGTGTATATTACAACACAAGTTGTCTGTAGGTGGTTTCCAGAGACCAGAACACAACCCGATCAGTTATGACATAAACAACGGCAGGTAAAAACTCCCCTTTAAGAGGGAAGAGACCAGGACCTGGATTATAAGGGGGAAGAAACCTGGACCAGGACCTGGATCATAAGGGGGAAGAAACCTGGACCAGGACCTGGATCATAAGGGGGAAGAAACCTGGACCAGGAGGTAGAGCAGGAAGTAAAGAGAGAAGAGACACAGACACACCGTCAAAGGTACCAAAGACCAGATCCATCAGTATAATCATCTGTTACCTGGAGAACTGAGAGTTTTCTGTCCATCAGACTGGTACCTGGTTAGTTGGTGGACTACAGAGACCACTATCTAAACAGGTGTAGACAGCAGACACTGAGGTGGTCAGAGGTGGGACTGCAGGTCAGTGGATCATGTTGGTGCCCCCCTGCAGCAGGTCTACAGCAGCAGATCCAGATGAAGCTGTGTTGAAGACCAGCTGCTCCAGTCTGGTCCTGCAGCTGCAGCTGTGACTACTGGTCCTGACACACTAAAGTTTACACCAACTAGATGTTTTACTGAACACAAACGTTTGAAGTTTGGTTTTAAAGGTGGAGGTGGTGTCAGCCTCCTTCACCCAAACTGGAAGTTGGTTCCATAGTGATGGTTCCTGATAGCAGAAGACCCGTCCTCCAGATCTACATCTGGATCTTCTAGGAACTACGAGTAAACCTGCACTCTGAGTGAGAACGGAGAACTCTGTTAGGAACATGAGGAACCATCCGGTCTTGGAGAAAACCATGAGTTTGGACGTTTAGGACTTTATAAGTAATGAAATGTTGAATTGGATTCTGAGTTTTCCAGGGAGCTGATGGAGGGAAGCTAAAACTGGAGTGACGTGGTCTCTCTTGTTGGTTCCTGTCAGCACTTGCGCTGCTGCATTTTGGATCATCTGGAGGATCTTCAGAGAATTACTTGGACATCCATTGTTTGAGCAAAAATGTGCATTTGTTTTGTGTTACAAGGTAAAATAGTTCCTTTTATGCTGTAAAAGCACTTTTCTGAGGTTCCAAACAATACAGCTGGAAAAAGTTCAGTTTTTTCATCTGTTCTTCATGATAAAGTGTGGATCCTCAAATTTCACCATTCATCAACACACTCAACTGCGTCCTGGAACAGTGTCAAGGAGACCATGTGATTGATAAATGCCTCCCATAGTACCTAACCCCCCCGCATTTAATGGCGTTTAATTCTGCGTTGAAAATCCAGAAGACTGCAGAAGACATTAGAGAGAATTCTTTTAGGGGTGGTGCGATTAAATGCAAAGGTTGGTACCCACTGATTTAATCCTGTGCCATCTTTGTGGCGCACAATGATCTGATCATAGTGGAATCTGTATTTGAGTAAATACAAGCCTAGATGAACAACGCTGAATGTTGTTATCCTCCGTGCCCTTATTTAACAGAAAACAAAACTTAAACAACAAAAAACACGTGGGCAGTCCTAAGTACTTCTACGGTTCATCAGCTTATAGATCCACCTTCAGCTGGAATAACTTAGTTTTCTGCATGACTTGATCATTCTGGTCCGGTCCTCTTTAGGTTGCTTGACCGATCCAACTCATGAAAGAAGACACACATTAGATCTTGTTCTTCTGTTCTGAGTTTACATGTCGGAGGTTGTCATTACTTCAGTTCATTGAGGTTCAGGTCTAGACTTACACCAGGTCATTCCAGGACCTTATTTATGTATTTTTATTTATTTATTTATTTATTTATTTATTTTTATTTTTCATCATTCTAATGTAGATCTGCTGCTGTGTTTGGGATCGTTTCCTGTCACATTACTCTGTTTCAGCCAATCTTTATCTGTTAGACTGACAACCTTACATATGTCTAGAAGACTCCGGTCTACAGAGGAGTTCATGGGCCACTCCCCAGGTCCAGACCATAATTCATCCACCACTGTGACAGTTTTTCTGAAATGTTTCTGCTGAAATGCTGTTTGGTTTTCTCCAAACATGGTTGTGGACATGATGAGCAAACATCTCCAACTTTGGTCTTATCTGTCCAGAGGACATTGTTCCAGAAGTCTGCTGGTTTTTGGATATATCTGCAGGGACATGCACTCCCGGGAAGATTTACAACTGATTTGGATGTTTTCCAATTGTGAATAATCTTTCTCACAGAACTTCAAAAAGGTTGGAAATAGTTTTAACTTTGTCCATTTTGATGCACAGTAACAAAGGATTCTCTAAGCCCATTGCTGATGTTTTTTCTTCCTTTTCAACCTGAAGGTCCCAGAACAGCAAACTGCCAAAACATTTGCTTTTCTAGAGGTCTGCAGAGCTGCTGGTGATCAGGTCATCAGTGAGGTGATCAGGTCATAAGTGATAGTGATCGGGTCATCTGTGATTAGGTCATCAGTGACTTTCATCAGTGATCAGGTCATTAGTGAGGTGATCAGGTCATCGGTGAGGTGATCAGGTCCTTAGTGAGGTGATCAGGTCAATGGTGAGGTGATCAGGTCATCGGTGAGGTGATCAGGTCATCAGTGAGGCGATCAGGTCAATAGTGAGGTGATCAGGTCATCGGTGAGGTGATCAGGTCCTTAGTGAGGTGATCAGGTCAATAGTGAGGTGATCAGGTCATCGGTGAGGTGATCAGGTCATCAGCGATAGTGATCAGGTCATTAGTGTGGTGATCAGGTCATCGGTGAGGCGATCAGGTCATCGGTGAGGCGATCAGGTCATCGGTGAGGCGATCAGGTCATTAGTGTGGTGATCAGGTCATCGGTGAGGCGATCAGGTCATCGGCGATGGTGATCAGGTCATCGGCGATGGTGATCAGCACCTCCTGGTTGTAACTCCTAAATTGTGTGTAAGAAGTAAGATGGTACTCAAGATTGTTCGTAATGTTTGATGGTTTGTTGGCGAGAGTTCGGAGGGCGTCTTCTCAAGTAGTTCTGGTCAGAAAGGCCCACTACCATCCGATATTTTTTTCTTGGCTATAACTGGTTCCCTTCCAGTCAGGTGCCTGTGCTGCTACCTGTTTCATCCTCCACCGCCTCCTCCGTTATTCAATAACTCATCATGTCAGCGCTACTGAAACATGAACCGCATCAGGTGGCGGTTGGCGGTTTGTGTCAGACGACTCCACTTAACGGGGCCAACATGGTCGCTGTGGCGTGGCGCCTCTCCACCTGCGGTCGCGTCTGATTTGATTAGTGGAGGATGTTCACAGCTCAGTTTGCGGTTCCCTCTGTAACCTGACTCGTTTGTTTCCTCACCAGGGCGGTCGTGACTTTAAATCAAGGATATAAATATAGTAGTAGAATAATAGAATCGATTCGTTCTGAAACTAAGACTTAATACATGTTTGTATGTTTATCCAGTCAAAATGTAGCTGAATCCTAACTACTATATAATAATTTATGTTAAAATTTGTGGCCAAAAACAGCTAACGGGTAAAAAAAAAAGTAACATGAACGTTTGGGAAAAAATATTTAATTGAAAAAACTGTTTGTAAAATTTTAGCCTTACCTCAGATTCTGAAGCACACATGACGTTAATCAATTTTCATGGGTAACGAGTCATTTATGACCACTAAAAGTTGGGACTCTGTGTGAAACGTAAATAAAAACAAGTAGACTAAGCAACTTCGGCAGAAATTGCAGTTGGATTTCACTGTTTGCAAGTTGCATCATGAGAGAGAAGCAAGATTTTCATGCGGTTTGGTTTGTTTGGTTTGTTTGGTTTGTTTGGTTTGTTTGGTTTGTTTGGTTTGTTGGTTTGTTTGGTTTGTTGGTTTGTTTGGTTTGTTGGTTTGTTGGTTTGTTTGGTTTGTTGGTTTGTTTTGTTTGTTGGTTTGTTGGTCGATTGTTTGATTGTTTGTTGGTTTGTTGGTCGATGTTTTGTTGGTTTGTTGGTCGGTTGTTTGGTTGGTTTGTTGGTCGGTTGTTTGGTTGGTTTGTTGGTTTGGTTGGTTTGTTTGGTTTGTTGGTTTGTTTGGTTTGTTTTGTTTGTTGGTTTGGTTGGTTTGTTGGTTTGTTTGGTTTGTTGGTTTGTTTGGTTTGTTGGTTTGGTTGGTTGATTTGTTTGGTTTGTTTGGTTTGTTGGTTTGGTTGGTTGGTTTGTTTGGTTTGTTGGTTTGTTTGGTTTGTTGGTTTGTTTGGTTTGTTGGTTTGTTTTGTTTGTTGGTTTGGTTGGTTTGTTGGTTTGGTTGGTTGGTTGGTTGGTTTGGTTGGTTGGTTTGTTGGTTTGTTGGTTTGTTGGTTTGTTTGGTTTGTTGGTTTGTTTGGTTTGTTTGGTTTGTTGGTTTGTTTGGTTTGTTGGTTTGTTTGGTTTCAACTGAAGCTGAAGTGTCGAGTGAAAACATTTCGGCTCTTCTCTGTTACACGCTGCCTCACAATTCTGACATTTATTTATGCACAAAATTTTGCAAATAAGTTTTGGATTTCCTTTTCTTTTTTGTAAATACTACGACGCACTCGTTTTTTAGAAAAGTCACGACGCGTGCTATGACGCAGGATAACAACAAAAACACCAGCGATTTTATTTTTAACAGATCAGAAAATGAGATTCCTTTAGATTCTCTAAAACATTTGACAATATTCAGTCTTTGCAGTTTTTTAACTGCCACTTCTGCCGCTCAGAGAAGCCCTTCGTACACGACGAGCCTGTTTTGTCCACTTCCCAACGCTTTGGACACATGCAGCTGTCTTGAACGAGTAAGCAAGTGACCGTGATGCACCCGCGCCAGAGACGCCGCCACAAGCTTGTACAATAAAGCAGCAACGAACAGGCTTCAACACGAGCTGCTATTTTTCATGAAGTGGTGACATTCATCATGTCAAACTTTAAAAAACCTTGAAATGGTCCAATTGGTGGTCTGTGTTTTTATGTACGTTTAACTCCGTGTCCCAGCGGTTTCACTCCTGGACGCAACCAGATCAGCTGTTTCAGCTCCAAACGTTTCTTGTTTTAGTGGGGAAATGCAACATCATTAACCAGCTCGTCCTCCAGACGAAGCTGTTGAGGTCACCTGGTTTTGACATCTTCAAGCATCGGTGCTAGCAGCTTCTCTACTGAGCTTCATTAGGTTTTTGGCTCCGGTTGTTTAGTTTTAAAATCAACTTTAAATGTAGTTGTCAGCTGTCCATCAACTCTTTAATATTCAAGCACGAACAGGAGTACATAATGCTTGGACCCTTTACGGTCAGGCAGACCTTTCTTTGCTCGTTTGCTGTCTTTTTCTTGTGTCCAGGTTTTTAGTTGTACTTGAGCGACCAGCAAGTCCATCTAAACTCAAAATGAATCTTTACAGATCTATTTACATTTTACGCCTACACACGTGGACAAACTAGTTTGTAATCTTCTTTGAAAGACAGAAACCCCCACAAAGGTCACTGAAATAATAACTAATAACTGCATTTTTACTAAAAACCCACTAAAGTCAGATGTTACTTTCGAATTGACGTTCAGCAGAATCATTTATTGAAACAACAATTGAATCGGTCCTGGACAAGACAGATGGATCCTCCGTTATTTACTTTAACAAACTTTTTTACGGATCCCTTCAGTCCAGTGATGAGTGTACCTGTCAGAGGGACGGTCCACCTGTGGACAGGTGTTCTGGTCCTCATGGACAAACATCTCCATGTCTCAGGTTTGAAGGTTTCTTCTCCAGGACCCTTCAGAATAGTCCAGTGTTTGGTTCAGAGTGTTTCTTGGCTGGTTTCGGTTGTGTTTTTTGGGTCGTTATCCTGTTGGAGGACCATGACCTGCGACTGAGACGAGCTTTCTGACTCTGGGCAGCACATTTGTCCCTAGAAGGTCCTGCGAGTCCTCAGATTTCATCGTAGCTGCAGAACTTCAAGACGCCCTGAACCCGGCTCAGCAGAGCAGCTCCAGAACAGAACCGAGCCTCCTCCATGGTTCACAGTAGATACAGGCTTCTGTCCTTTGAAGGCTTCATTTGTATCTGTGAACACGGAGCTGATGTGCCTTGTCCAAAAGCTATAGTTCTGTCTTATCTGTCCAAAGGACTTCTTTCTAATGTTCTTCCAACAGTGGAGTCCACGGTGGTCCACTTTGCTTCCAGGAGTGATGGATGCTGTGATCTGACACTGATGGACCTTGGACTTCACCTTGAATCTCATTAGAAGTTGTTCTGAACTCTTTTTTTTCATCAGTTTTCAGTAAATGAATCTGACAAGTGATTTCAGTGACCACTGTGTGTTTTTCTTTGACATATTTGGACACTTTTACTGTTGGTAAATGGGTTGCGGTGAAGCTGGAGGCAAAACGGTTCTCTGTGTGATCTTCAGTAGGACATAGCTAATGTGTCAAAGACCAAGTTTGTTTTTGTTTTGACAAACTTGAGAAAGATTATAAGGTTACAGGGGAATGTGAAACGTCATTGTCCACAGAACCTGCAGCGCTGGCGGTACCGGGCAGTAGAAACGTGGCTCCTTGACTGATCCTGGTCTCCAGGTAGATTTCACCTCCATCACGGCTGTACGAGGGATCCGTGGCTGTTTCTCAGTTCCAGCTACACGACTAGACTTTTGTAGTTGGTACGAGTACGAGTTGGGAGAACGTAGTTCAGAGAACGCGGGAGTGCGTGTATGAACATCAGCGTTCGTGATGACATCACAGCTCAGCTGATTGATACATGTCTACAGTTTAATTTGGTAAAACAAACACATTTAAACAACTGAGAATAGGCCATAAACTGTTCTCACTGACGTTTTTATATCTTTACATTTTACAATGCGTTTTAACAGGATTTCTCACCTCTTCTATGCTGCCCACGTTAGAAAGGTTGATGGGAGTGGAAAAAGAAGGTTTCCATCTTTATAAGTTTACCACGAATCTGAAGTTGTATTAACTGTATTCTCACATGAAACAAATCCTAAAAGTACATTCTGCTAAACCAAAAACAATGTTAAATATACACACTCGAGGATACTACACATCAAACGCCAACTATGGTTTTGTATAAAACAATGGAAGAAGCAGGCGCTCCTGTGACCCATTGGTTTCATGCCATGGATGCGAAATCAAACGCTTGAGACCGAAACGGTTTTTTGGATTTTGACATTTTCACACGGAGGTCAGTGGAGACTGATCCGCTTTGGTGGCCAGTCGAGGAACTGCAACAAATTGTAGTTCCACATCCGGGAGTTAGATGGTTGACACCAAGGTTCTGTGGTGAAGGACGGCGCAGACAGCCAACCTGCTTCTCGGTGCTCTACCTTTGTTTTGCCTCCAGCTGCTACCTGGAGGCCACGATAACACAGCCAATAAAAGCTCTGAACATCAGTTTAGGGTGTAATGTGGTCCACTAGTTGGCGCTCTAACAAATCAAGGTTGTGTTTCTTGATCAAAACAGCATTTTCAGACTTTGTTATCTCTGTTTTCTTCTGTTTGTTGAAACTGCCAAACTGCCCCCTACAGGCTGTTAACAGAGTTTATCAAAGTAGGGAACCTGCAGGCGCTGAGAACGTTTAGAGTGCTGAGAGCCCTGAAAACTATCTCAGTCATCCCAGGTAAGGCCTCACCACCACCACCAGGGGGCGACAGGGGCAGTCAAACAGAAACTCCACTCGTAATCTCGTCGTGAACGTCCTCTCTTGTTCGTCCGTGTCTGCCATGTCCTGTAGCACCAGTCCCCTCCCACCTCCCGACTCTCTGACCAATCAGGAGTCACAGGTGCAGTCACCTGACCTGCCTTAAACGAACAGTCCAGAAGGAAAAGTCAGATATGGTTTTGAACTGAGCACATGACGGCTAACGGAGAATCCAGAGCAAAAACGATCTTAGACGGGAGATGCTTAAGGAAAGTCTTGTGATTTTACCATCTTTTTGAGTTTCTGGTGACTTTATCTGCATTGTTGCTAAGCTAACTGAGTAGCTTGATTCTGCTAATTAGCATACTGCTTGCTAATCGGAGTGAAGCAAAGTTTACAATCCTGGAAATGGAAAACCACCTCGAATCGGAATCAGAGCTATGTTGCTCCCTGAGGGGAAATGGCCTTCAGTTACCGATGCTCCCTTTGACATAGGTTAACGTGTCCGTAAGTGACTGAAAAGTTCCCCCTTCAACAAGCTGCTGAACCTGTGCCGATCAAGGAGGAGCTCCTCGCTTCAACGGTCACGAAGCAGAAGCCTCCTGTACTCAGGGACCTAAAGCCAGAACTGGTGGTGTTTTTGTATTAAATATGTGTTAAACTTTGATTTTGGCCGTGAGAATGTTTGTTTTTTCAGTTTTCCAGTTTTCCAGTTTTTCAGTTTTTCACTCAGCAGTTTTGTTCTTTTAGCAGCCAGCTAAGTGCAGTTCAGAGCAACAAAGTTCTAGCCGTTCTGAAACAAATTCAGTTTTGCGTTTAACTTAGTTTTGCGTTTAATTCAGTTTTTGCGTTTAATTCAGTTTTTGCGTTTATTTCAGTTTTTGCGTTTATTTCAGTTTTTGCGTTTAATTCAGTTTTGCGTTTAATTCAGGTTTTGCGTTTAATTTAGTTTTAGTCTCATGTGAAAGTTTGAATTATTCCTTTTTTCTGTCTTTCTTGGAGAAAGAGATGGAGAACAAAAAGTTAAAAGCTTTTTAATGCTAGAGAGCATTTACTTAATGTTTTTGTTTTGATCAGCAGCTCATAAATTCCTAAATAACATTAACATGACTTTGGTATGAGAATATCATTCAGCAAGCGGTCCAGATTTGCAAGGTTGTGTGACATCACTGTCCTACATTAAAGCTGCCTGCCCAGAGGGTGGAGTCAAGTGGAGTGGCTGACTCCGCCCCCTAACACCAGTTGCTCTGAGCATGGCTGACCAGGGAGCTGTTGTACTGTATTCATGTAGCATTTGGACTGTAGCGCATCACAAATATTTAAAATGGTGTCAGCTTTTATAAAGGACAAGAATTAGAGCGGGTAACTTTCTGAAAGCTTCCAGCTTTCTCCTGATTAGATGGTTTATATCAGCTGACATGCTCCTGAAATTACCTGGAATATTCAGACTGAGGCGCATTTTTCTCCAGTTTCTGTTCATGTGCGAAGCCTTGAATATCTGATTTCACCTTCTCGACAGCAGAGCTCAAACCTCCACTGTTTCCATCAATTGTGGACCGTCTCTTCTGTCTGTCTCTCTTCTGTTTATTTGCTGGATCTCCATCTATTATCCCTGTGTGTTGGTTTCGTCGTGGTCATACCCTTCTGTCTGTGTCTGTTCTTGTGCTTCTGTCTTGGCCTGCTGCAGATATGTCACTGAGTTTGTGGACCTGGGTAATGTGTCAGCCTTAAGGACGTTCAGGGTGCTGCGAGCTCTCAAAACCATCTCTGTCATCCCAGGTGAGAACACAAAGGAGTGAAAATCAAATGCACCCCTGGCTGTGTTTGAGCTCTCATCCTGCATACTACCTGCTGAACACTTATCTGCTTTACAACCCCCCAACCACCGTCTCAGGTAGCATGCAGAAAGAAACTAAATATCTTCATGGTTCCATCATAGACTTAGCAACCAGATCTTAGTATTAGACAACCTCAGATGAAAAACAACATGTAACCAGCTTACTAGTCAGTCAAAATGTCCACGTTTATAGCAGAAATAAAAACACAGCCCGCTTAAAGAAATTCAGCTGCTCTGCACTTTTAGTGAGTTTGACATCTGAGATGTGGATCGTGCTGTAACTGTACTGAGAAACAACTGCAACCAGTACTGGGTTGGTCTAGAAGGTTATGGGCTGGGCTGGAAGGTTCTACATTCAGCTGGAATGTTCTGCATTGAGCCAAAATGTTCCAGGTTGGGCTGGAAGTTTCCGGGACTGGCTGGCAGGTTCTGCATTTGGCTGGAATGTTCTACATTGGTCTGAAAGGTTCTACATTGGTCTAGAAGGTTCTACATTGAGCCGGAAGGTTCTGGGTTGGGCTGGAAGATTCTGCATTGGGCTGAAAGTTTCTACATTGGTCTAGAAGGTTCTACATTGAGTCAAAATGTTCCAGGTTGGGCTGGCAGGTTCTGGGTTGGGCTGGAAGGTTCTACATTGGTCTGGAAGGTTATGGGTTGGGCTAGAAGGTTCTACATTGGGCTGGATTGTTCTGGGTTGGGCTGGAAGGTTCTACATTGGGCTGAAACGTTCTACGTTGGGTTGAAATGTTCTACGTTGGGCTGGATCGTTCTGGGTTGGGCTGAAACGTTTTGCGTTGTGCTGAAAGGTTCTACATTGGTCTAGAAGGTTCTACATTGGGCTGGAATGTTCTGCATTGGGCTGAAAGGTTCTACATTGGTCTAGAAGGTTCTACAATGAGCCAAAATGTACCAGGTTGGGCTGGCAGGTTCTGGGTTGGGCTGGAAGGTTCTGCATTGTGCTGAAAGGTTCTACGTTGGGCTGGAAGGTTCTGCATTGTGCTGCAAGGTTTTACATTGGTCTGGAAGGTTTTACGTTGGGCTGGAAGGTTCTACGCTGGGCTGGATGGGTCTACGTTGGCTCCATTAGTCCTAGCTCTGAGGGAGCGTCCAGGAGGACTGAGCTACGTAGCTGGAAGCCACCGGTCGAATGCCGATGTCCAGCCCAGTGGGGAGCGACTTTCGCCTCGGTCCATTTCAGGTGGACTAACTGGACCACTAACTCGTTACCTGACGGCGCACCGTAGGCGGCACTGGAGCTCCACTGGTCCTCGGCAGCGGTTTAGATGGTGTTTCATTAGAAACATGAAATAAAAAGCTTTGGACAGATTCGTCAGATAAATGTAGCGCTGGTTAGCCTGAGCTGGACGAGCTGAAACGGCTGCTCGTGGGAACTGCGTTAAGAAAATAACTCGTTTTAACTTACATTTGGCAGACGCTTTAATCCTAAGCAACTTACATTAATGGTACAGTAAAAAATGTGTTTTTCATCTGAGGTTGTATTTGCCTGATACTAAGACTCATTCTCATCCAATGAATCATTTTTTGTTTTTACGTTACAAACATGACTAAAAGAACTAAAAGAAAGAAAAAAAGTTTTTACCAGTCAGCCTCTGTATGTGTCCACAGTGATTGTTGCGTTATAACACTGTTAACACTGTTATAAGTGCAGGTGTGCCTGTAGTCCAGCCAATCATCCGTTTACAGATGCTTCCACATGCATCACAGCTGTTCCTGCTGAATCAGCTGGGACAAAGAAGAAGTTTCCTAAATCTGGTGTCATTTGGCCCACAGTCGACTTGTCTGCCCCCTTTTGTGTTTTTGTGTTTTGTTCCTGCTGTTTTTAACCTTTGTTCACATTTGTCTGGATGTTAATTCAGGGGTGTTTGGTGTGACTTGATGACTTTTGTTGACTACTTCTTCCACAGTGAAAAGCTGGGAATATGCGGTAATTGTAAAGTGTTACATTATATTTTTATGGTATGTTCACACAAGTTTGCTGTTTCTAGTCTTGCTCCATAATCTTCCCTCTGACATACACCAAAAACCCAAATCAGAAAAAAAATGAGTATAGAAAATGTAAATGTAAATTTAGAGGGGGGCAGTGATTATTGGAATTACTTTGACTTGTATTTATTTGGAGACAGTATTAACCTAAGATATTTGTTTTGCCTCATCAACTTAATTTTATTTAACATCATCCTTTTTTTTTGTTTTCAATTTCAGGCCTGAAACGCATAACTAATTGTTGACCATTTAGTCTTGGTATTGAGGTGAAGGAAACCTTAACTGATGTTTTTTCAAGCAAGTGATAGTAATCCTGATTTAATTAATTAATTTCCTTTTGGGGATTAATAAATTATTTCAAAATTGGATTGAATTTGGTACAAAACGCAGATCAAGAGAAGACATCTCTGGACTCAGAGGCATCTGGTTGGACCATCACGGATTGTACTAACTGAGGAGTACCACCAGGCTCTGTATGAAGACCTCTGTGGTAAGAATGAAGGAAGTTCAGGAAGGAAAGAAGTCAGTGAATGAAGGAGGGAAATAAAGGAGAAAGGAAGTGAAGAATTAAGAAAGGAAGGATGTGAGGATGTCAAATTAGCAAAGGAGGGGAGGAAGAAAAGTAAGAAATGATGGAACAAGAAAGAGTAGGAAATGGTACTAAAGACGGAAGGGGCAAATTAATGACTAAAAGAGAAGAAGGAAACAAGGTTATATAGAAAGGTAAGGAACGAAGATTAAATAAGTTAAAGGAAAGGAAGTGAGGAAGGGAGTTAAAGAATAAACTTAAGAACCAAGGACATTTGGAGGAGGGAGGGAAGAGGGAGGAGGTCAACGGAAGACAAAAATTAAAGAAGAGAGAATTAAAAAATGATTTTAGAAGGAAGGAAGGAAGGAAGGAAGGAAGGAAGGAAGGAACTAAAGAACCAAGGAGGGTTTGCAAAGTAAAGAGGAGAAAAGGAAGGATTAAGGAAGGAAAGAGAGAAATGATAAGCAGACAGAAGGAAGGGAGGACGGGAGGGAGGAACCAGGGAAAGAAAAGATGGAAGGAAGTTGTGAGGAAAGGATAGGAATCATCTGAGGCTGTCATCCTTATCCTCAACAAGGATCCCTGCTTCTTTAGTTCCTTCGTTTTTCCTCGATGAGGAGAAAGATCATCCAGATTGGTACCAAGAACCAGTGCAGAATCCAGACTCTGTGATGGTCTGGGGTCCTATCAGAGTCCAAAGCTCATTTCCACTTCTGTGACGGCAGCATTAATGCAGAAAGGTACTCTGGTACTCCATCTGGTCCAGGAACATCAGCGCAACGACGACCCTGTGCCTTTGTGCACCTTTAGATGTGTTTTCTCGAAGAACAGAACAAAACTGAAACCTGAAACTCCTAACCTGGATGGGCCCTGGCCGCCCCGGAAGGTGGCTCTGCCAGGGAAGCTGGCTGTTGCAGCTGCTGCCAGACTGAGCTGGTGTCCGGTTGAGCCGGTTGTCCTCCAGTTAGTCCTGGTGAGCCGCTATCAGCCCGGGGCAAAGCTTGGCTGCTTGGCTTAGCTTGGTTCTCAGACTCTTCCAGACCACCAGAGCTGGTTGTGGTGGTAAAATAAGTCATTATGCTGGTTTGAATCTTTATTCGCAGCTCAAGTGATGACAGATGAAATTGATGAAGTAAAAATATATTTAAAATATCTTGCGTTCATACTGTCTGCGAAGAAATAAAAATCAATTTTCCTGACTTTTTCTGACTTGGATATTTAAGTGAGTGTCTTTACCACTAATATTTTAGTTATCTATTTGGATTTGGATCTTGGGAAATCAGTGCTGCCAACCACAATCTCCTTTATAGCTACTTAGGAGTTGAGTGTGAATGGAGCGTTTCTGAAGAAATGCTTTTTGTGTTTTACTTAATTGCAGTTTTACATTTTAGACTAAATTTCCCATGAAGAAGGGACATTAAGAACTTGGTGATGACGACTTGTTCTGTACTGGTTTTGATGGTTAATGGTGCTTGCGTACCTGGTGGTCCTTCAGGCCTGAAGACCATTGTTGGCGCTCTGATTCAGTCAGTAAAGAAGCTGGCGGATGTGATGATCCTCACCGTCTTCTGCCTGAGCGTCTTCGCACTCATCGGACTGCAGCTCTTCATGGGAAACCTGCGGCAGAAATGTGTCCGGAGCACGGAGCTCTGCATCAACGGCAGCCTGCCGGCCAACACCTCCTTCTACTGCAACAACAAGACCTGGACCTCCATTAAAGACTTCATCGATGATGAAGGTGAGTGGCTCACTCTGGTTTTCCTCAGCTTGTCATTTCTACGTTTTATATTTGACATTCCTCCATGTGGTTGGAAGTGGTAATGCTACAGGGAGTGGCTTTAAAAATTTGAGACTATTGCGAACCTGTCTGGGTTGCACGCACGCACGCACGCACGCACGCACGCACGCACGCACGCACGCACGCACGCACGCACGCACGCACGCTGCTAGGTCACTCAGGCTACAGCGCCTTCAAACATGTCGACCAGTGAATATGTTTTATGTGTTTTGTTTGGGGGGTCAAGGAATTTATAGAGCTGGAAATGCTTCATAGAAGTAGCAGGAATATTGGAATTAACTTAAATAAACTGGAAAATGGTACAATTGCAGGTTAGAGGTTGTGAGGAGTTGTTTTGTGTGGAGGAAGAGCAGACGATGATTGGTGAATCCACATGCACACGCCCGTGCACAGCTGGGCGTGAACCGTGTACGTAGTTGCCATCGTTTTGTTGGTATATTGACAGTCAGTCTTGACACAAACACAGTTACTTTGCTGCAGGTATGGGTCCAGACCCTAGTGGTCGGTAGAGGAACTGCAGGTCTGCGACCAGACCCTAGTGGTCGGTAGAGGAACTGCAGGTCTGCGTCCAGACTCTAGTGGTCGGTAGAGGAACTGCAGGTCTGCGTCCAGACTCTAGTGGTCGGTAGAGGAACTGCAGGTCTGCGTCCAGACCCTAGTGGTCGGTAGAGAAACTGCAGGTCTGCGTCCAGACTCTAGTGGTCGGTAGAGGAACTGCAGGTCTGCGTCCAGACTCTAGTGGTCGGTAGAGGAACTGCAGGTCTGCGACCAGACCCTAGTGGTCGGTAGAGGAACTGCAGGTCTGCGTCCAGACCCTAGTGGTCGGTAGAGGAACTGCAGGTCTGCGTCCAGACCCTAGTGGTTGGTAGAGGAACTGCAGGTCTGCGACCAGACCCTAGTGGTCGGTAGAGAAACTTCAGGTCTGCGTCCAGACTCTAGTGGTCGGTAGAGGAACTGCAGGTCTGCGACCAGACCCTAGTGGTCGGTAGAGGAACTGCAGGTCTGCGACCAGACCCTAGTGGTTGGTAGAGGAACCTTTCTTAGTTCTGTCTTTGCTTCAACCGGAGGTGATGGTGTCGATAGGGTACCAACCTAAAATTTAAGGTTATTTTAATGCTTTAAGTGTACATGAAATGTATAAAACTCTTCGTCTTGGGTTAGGTTCTACTAGTCCTTATCATGTCAGTAGCATCTGAAATGAGCTTATTTGGACAGATTTGATCAGATTGAACATCGGGTTACACGAGTTAGAATCGAACCAAGCTAAAATACGTCACTTCCTGGAAGTGAAGTAAAGTGGGCGTGTTCCAGTTAGCCGGACTTGTTGGCACCAGTTCCTACCAACAAGCCTACAGTAAGACCAAAAAGATATACAGAACGCTGTCTTCAGAAACCTGTTTGTGATGTCACAGGGAGCTTGTTCAGCTCTTCGTACGGGGCCTATGATGTTACTTTTTAAAGTTTTTCCTTTATTTATATTAGTCACTGTAACTCCTCACCTTTTTTTAGTTTTAGTTATATTATATCGCTGCCGTGTGTCCTGCAATTAAATATTGTTCTATATACGCTGTATATTTGAATGACAATAACGTCTCTCAAGGTACCTTTCAGCAAATGTAGACCAGTTCACTACAGTCTACGTTAGTACGATATTTATAAAATAATACAAATCTTTATCAAAACCAGTCCTGAGGTTTCTGGTTCAAATCTCAGCATATCACAGAAATGATGCTCATTACTTCCACAGTAATAAAATCTGCATCATTTAAATGAGTTGTTTGTTGATGAGTGGCTCCCGCTTCTATAAATGTGACTAATCTTGTAAATACCAAACAGAAGGCTGGCGCTCCAAGCGCCGTTCTGCAGCTGCAGACAGGCGAATCCAGGCCAGATGAAGTCCGACTTCCCAGCGAACAGTGGACAGGCAGCGTTGGCTAATGTATCATCTATTTATTCCTTTCCAGTTTGCTTTGCCATCCATCACATAAAACAAATGTCCCTCACAGGCTCGTGCATCGACCTCTAAAAGCTGCCGTGAAACCTGAGAGTCGCAGCCTTCAGCTCGGCTCGGTCGGCGGATCTCGGATCAATGCTTCGTGTCTCATGCTGACATTTCCCATCAAACTGTTGTTGTCTTCAGAGGCGGCAGCAGGCGTCCACGTCCGTGCCCCTTCAGCGCTCTGATATTACTGACCAGCAAAACACAAATACCACGACTAGAAGCTGATTCGCCCATCTCAGGGCATCAAGGTGGGCTTCTTTCAGTGCTTACAAGGACTGAACCATCAAAGCCACTGAAGTTTGAAAAGAGCAAAAAGCAGCACAGTTGACCGTCTCATGTCAAAGCCAGGAATGAACCCAGCAGATGCAATCCAGTAGCACAAAGTCCTCAATAAAATACAAAATATGGATCAGTCCAACACGGTTTAATGGTAACATTAAAAAACAGAAATGATTGTATTTCTGCACTCCCGTCAACTTTTAAAGTTAAGTAGTGGGTTTTGACGGCTCAGCATGTAGGTGTCCTGAAGAACTTTTTGAGAGGGTTAGGATGTTAAACATCAGTGTTTTCTAAAGCAAACATGGTTGAATGCATAAAAACCCAACTAGGTGTCTTTTTTTAATCCAACTATTAAAGGTACAGTATTCTATAGGTTGGAAATGGGAAGAGTAGGGAGAGAAACTAAAAGCACAAGGTCTAAAGCATGTGCCTCATGCCTCAGTAGGTTCTCAGTAGGTTGAGAGAAGAGTTTCCTAAACCTAAATAAGTCATCGTAAATGCGTAACCTTAACAGCGTCAGTTTCTGCATCTAGCAACTGAAAACGAGGTACAAAGCCTTATCCTTGGGTCTCAGAGGGTTAGGACAAGCTTTTCCTAATCCTAACCAAGTAGATCCAGAGATTTTAGGTGCTTGAACATAACTAGGTAAATGCGAGCTTTTTTTTAAACCTAGCCGAGCAGTTTTAAAGGCCTAAACTAAACCAGAGAGCAGGGAAGAACTTGATTCTTCATTCTTGACATGTTCTGTTTAACAGGGCCATGAAAATATGTTTCCATATTCAACATTTTTATCATGTAAAAATGAGGAATATTCTTTATTTCTGATTATGTTTTGTGTCTGTTTCACAAACCTTTTTCTTTCTAAAGCAGTCCAATAGTGGATATATTCCCCAACAAATGAAGGAAATTAATAAATAGATATTAACTTGGTGTTTTATTGCGGTGGGTCCGGCTTTTACTCACAGCAGTGGTGACGGGTTTCCTGGCTGTGTAGGGAAAAAACAAGTGAATAACAGACATTAATTTCAGTTTTGTTCCTCAGTGTAAACTGATTTATTGTTGTATTGTTTCTAAACTACATATTAGGAGACCAATTTGAGCTGTTGGAGGTGAAGCTTGGTCTCCAGCAGCTCTGCATAAATGAACCCAGCCTCTGATGGATGGCTGTTCAGTAAAGACGTTCGCTCAGCAGATTAGTCACTGACGGATATCTTTCCATCGCGGGTGAGCAGATTAAAAGTGTCTCCGTCTAATTCACTTTGACCAATAACTCTCCCTGTTGTTGCTGTCAAACTTGCAGGTTTTCCTCGTGTAAATTCATCTGTTGACGGTGGGAATGCGCGAGGGCTTGACGGGCGGCGTTGCTGCTCTTGAGTTTTAAAAGGGAATTAAATTAAACCCACTCCCTCAATGTCCCGTGGAGACAATTTCCCAAATTTCTGCAGCTTTGTCAAGTCTTTCCAAACAGGAATGTCTTAGAAAAAATTAAAAGCACATTTCTTAAATGTTGGGTTTGGTGTTGGCTGGAAGCCTGAATGATGATGTTCCAGTTGACTGCTGGGATCTGCTGGGATCTGCTGGGATCTGCTGTCTGGGGGCAGAACACCTCAGCGGATGATCTCGGCACCGCGTCGTGAACAAAGGCAGGCCAGGAACTGCAGGTCTGGGTCCGGAACCTAGTGGTCGGTAGAGGAACTGCAGGTCTGGGTCCGGACCCTAGTGGTCGGTAGAGAAACTGCAGGTCTGCGTCCAGACTCTAGTGGTCGGTAGAGGAACTGCAGGTCTGCGTCCAGACTCTAGTGGTCGGTAGAGGAACTGCAGGTCTGGGTCCGGGCCCTAGTGGTCGGTAGAGGAACTGCAGGTCTGGGTCCGGGCCCTAGTGGTCGGTAGAGGAACCGCAGGTCTGGGTCCGGGCCCTAGTGGTCGGTAGAGGAACCGCAGGTCTGGGTCCGGGCCCTAGTGGTCGGTAGAGGAACTGCAGGTCTGGGTCCGGGCCCTAGTGGTCGGTAGAGGAACTGCAGGTCTGGGTCCGGGCCCTAGTGGTCTCCTGTAGTTTCACCTTCCCCTCCATCTCAGCTCTATATTAACTAGTGTCATCAAAGTAAATGAAAAATCATTTTTATTTTTGTTAGATTTCTTTCCTATTTTAACTTGTACTTTAGCACATGACAACTAACAGATTAAATAAATAAGGGGAGCTTGAGTCATGAGACCTCTGCTCCTGTAAGTTAACTAGAGCAGATTTTACAGGAGAGCGAGGGACGTGCAACCTCTACAACCTCATCATTCATGAGTGGAAACACCTGTGTGGACCAGTGTGGGGGGGCTGCAGGTTCTCCCATGTAAATGCAGCTGTTCATTGAAGTAGCAGGGTCTGAACGAGATTTGTTTTCTTTTCTAGACAACTTCTACAAGGTGGAGGGATCTAAGGATGCCTTAATCTGTGGGAACAGCAGCGACGCAGGGTGAGTTGACATCTGTTTTTGTTCTTCATGATGGACTGGTTGGCTTTTAGATAACTTCTGAGGCTGGGAGCATCACCTGCATTGATGTCAGTGTCAGATTGGTGGTGTTTCATCGGATGTGACCTCTGGGTGATGGAAAAGTAAGGAGGATCATTCCACTGTTTTTTATAGCATATTGAGATGACCTTAGACCAGGTCCACATCAAAAACCACAGTGCAGGGACCCTGGAAACCCAAATACCTCCAACATAGAAAAGACTATACCCAGTAGTTTTTGGTTTGTGATACTATAATACTACTTATGAAAAGTTTCCCTGCGTTCGGTTAGAGAGATGATTTAGTCCAGACTTGGTCGGTCCAACCACTGTTTGTTTTTTCTTTTTGTATCGGGAAATATTTAGAGGCGGTCTAACTAATAGAAATGCCAGGAAAATTACCTTTTTACACACATTAAAAATAGAATAAAGGTTTCTTATATTAGAAACTCAGTTTACATTCTGCGGTTCCTACTGATGCTGGGCTAGACGGCGGCCGGGCTAGACGGCGGCCGGGCTAGACGGGGGCCGGGCTAGACGGGGGCCGGGCTAGACGGGGGCCGGGCCAGACGGCGGCCGGGCCAGACGGCGGCCGGGCTAGACGGCGGCCGGGCTAGACGGCGGCCGGGCTAGACGGCGGCCGGGCTAGACGGCGGCCGGGCTAGACGGGGGCCGGGCTAGACGGGGGCCGGGCCAGACGGGGGCCGGGCCAGACGGCGGCCGGGCCAGACGGCGGCCGGGCCAGACGGCGGCCGGGCCAGACGGCGGCCGGGCCAGACGGCGGCCGGGCCAGACGGCAGCCGAGTCGTCGACCACTCAACCAGAAGCTACCTTGTTTTAAGACCTGGGAGAGACCAGGTATTGAAATAAAAACATCTCAATTAAGAGAATTTGTGGCCACAGTTTTTAGAGTTCTGCTAAGACCTGAGCAGAATGTGATTTTCACTGGTGGTTTGGGGCAGGAGTACTTTTCTAGCAGATGTTTTTCAGGAGCTCCTGTTGTTCAGAAAGGTGGGCGTTGGTGAGTCAGCAGCACCGGTTGGAGATCAGCTGAGAAACAGCTGGAGGAGGGCTGTGACCACGGCGATGTTGATCCGGGCTGTTTCCTCCCTGTGTGGGTTGAGTCTTTGCGCCTCAGGTGGAACATCATCGACAACTGATGATGACATGAACGTCGACACACCGAGACTCCCAAACCCGCCGTCTGAGCTTCAAACACCACCCTGACAGGAAAAAACTGGTGTCGATGCTTCGTTGTTTCACTCCTGCATCATCCTACAGTCTGAGTGGAAGGTTTCTAGATCGAGGGAAGTGCGTCTTTTTCCTTCTGGAGGATGTTTGTCTTCAAAACAAAGCTGAGATCTGATCAGCTCAGCAAAAGGAGAGCGGTTACTGTTGTTGGGGTTGCAGGTGGAGTCTGGTGATGAGCAGATGGACATGAGCTTAGATTGATTTATCGGCTGAAGTTAAGTGCTCAGTCCCTCAGTGGACTGTTGTAATCATCTCCATTTGCTCCCCCTTTGACATTTACAGACCAGTGGATCGATCAATGGATCAAATGTTTTGGGCCTCGTCTGAGTGCACGTTGATGAAGGTTCCTGTGGGCTGAAACATTGAAGATGTTCATGCATTTAGATGAACAGCTGCTTCTGGGCTGTACAGGTCTTTTCTACCATGTTGACTCACCAGCAGGCATTTTTCCCAACTGAGTTGAAGGAGTTTTGGGATTATTCTTCTTTCTGTTGTGGAAGAGTAGTAGGGGCAGAAGTGGGACAAGGGACATCGGGTTCTTGATTTCCTTTTTTTGTTTTTTCATCATCCATCCATCCATCCATCCATCCATCCATCCATCCATCCATCCATCCATCCATCCATCCATCCATCCATCCATCCATCCATCCATCCATCCATCCATCCATCCATCCATCGTATATCTCCTTATTCCTACCAGGGTCCTGGGGATCTGCTGCAGCCAATCCCAGCTCTCTTGAGGTGATAGGTGGAGATGCACCCTGGACAGATCACCAGTTCATCTCAGTTATCTAAATAAATCAACAGGATCACCTTTAGTCCCCCAGGACCCCACGGGTGAGTGTCCTGGACATCATAGCTCCAGGGATCATTCAGGCATGGTGGTTGCTCCTGGAGCCCCCGAGGCAGACCGGGACTGTGCTGGTCTGGATGGACCTCAGGGTGCTCCTGGAAAAACTGGAGGAGGTCGCTGCACGACCTGCACCTGGATAATTGGAACTCAATGGATGGATGGATCTTTTTGTTCTTGGGCACAGAGGAGTCCTTGTGATGATTTAGAGCGTTATATACTGAAATGACACAGAGCTTCACACGTTCACTGACGTCAGTTTTTGGTACAGAAAGGGTTTTAATGAAGATGAAAGAGAAGATCCGACCCGTAAGGCCTGTTTTCACCGCCTGCCATCACCTTGGCCGTACAACAGCGTTTCAGCTGACGTGGTTGAAGAGTCAGGTCGACAGGCTCCCTCGCTGGAGATCCTAACGAGCAGGTCTCGGCTGTATGTGGCGTGCGACCTCAGAGGTCACTGGGAAGAAGCTGCTTTTGACTCAGAGGAAGTGACACGAGGAGTCAGAGATGGCCAGAGGGCAGGATGAGGATTGGTCCTCCTGCTGGAGCTGTGCTTCCGCTCCTCCATCGGCTGATTATTTTTACCTTTCAAACATAATTAAATCTGTTCCCGTCAGATTTACTGAAGCCAGTATTTGAAAACAAATAAACAGAATACCAAAACTGTGCATTTGAAGATGTTTCCAAAATCCTCAAAGACAGTCATTCCCATGTTCCACTGATTCCAGCTGGTTTTTTCCCGTAAAGCCTGAAAGAGGAGGAGGGATGCTTTTAAAAAGGCTGATGACTGTAGACGAGATGTAATGTGTGAAACGGAAGCAGAGCGGTTCAGCTTTGTTTAGAACTGAATTTTACTTGACGCAATGAAGGTCAGACATCATCACCTCCGTTACGCAGATGTCTGTGGGAAGAACATGGTGAGCAAGACCTCCTGCAGGACCAGGACCAGAGTGGTCTCGACTCATCTGGTGGAGTCGACGGCCTCAAAGGCTGCTGGTGCAGTTTTAGAGCCGATACACTTTCTTGAGGTCTTAATGAAAAGATTGGTGAACCATAAATCTGCAGCTGGATTATAGGAGGCGGAGTCAGAAACTTGATCCGGCCCTTAAGTGGGGCGGAGTCTCTGATGTTTTAATAGCTTGGAAGCAGCTACAGACAGACGTATCGTTGGCAAACGTGCTCTTCTTCCACCAGAACTGTGTAACAAAGGTTCCGCCACCCAAAGACATCCACAACGGTCAATCTTTCCAGGATCAACAAACCGAAACCCAGAATCCAAGAAATCAGACAGGCGCCCTGTGAAACGTGTATGTGACATTCGTAGAACATTTCAGGAACTTCACTGGAACGCTGTAGGAATCTTGCCAGAACACCTGTAGACACTGCTAGAACACGTCAGCGACATTGCCAGGATCATTGCAGGAATGTCTGTGCGAAGTTCACGCCAGCAGAATGAGGACCGGGAGATTTGGAAGAGTTTCCAGGAGAAAACCTCTTCCATTTGAAAAGAACATGGAAGAACGACTGAGGTGTTGAGCTGGTGTTGACTGAATTTTATAAATATTTCTTCTGCGTTTTTGTCTGTTTTTCTTCAAGAACCACTTACTTAGATTTAAGAGACCTTGAGACGCCTCAGTAACGAAGCGTTGGGTCTTGGGTTGTTGGTTTCTGCCTCTCATACCTGAAGTTTGCCGTTCTAAACAAAAACTGTAGAGAAAAGAGGCCACCTTCTCATTAGTATCCTGGAAACAGCTTTTATTTCTCCACAATACGACCAGGAAATCCACGGAAGACCGAGCTGAGAAGGTGGAGGCATGGCTTTAATCATCATTGACCCAGCTTCTTCTCAGAAGGACTCAGCTGTCATCACAGCAGTTACAGAGAAATATGGCTGGAGCTGAGGCTGTGGAAACGCGGCCGGGGGGTTGGTTTTCCAGGAATACGCTGCTGATATTCATCATCCCATTATCCTGGCTGCTGTAGTCCTGACGACGCGCTAAGCTGTGTGTGTGTTCATGAAATTAACTCGGCACCGTCGTCGTGGGCTGCGACGGTGCGTGGAAGCAGAGGCGTGTCTGGTTAGAAACGCCTCCTCACGGCGACGGCCCGAACGTCGCGTTAGAAGCTCCACTGATCAATAACTCATCTGCAGCGTCATAACAGTTCCTAGTGTGTGTGTGCATGTGTGTGCGTGAGTGTAATAAGTGCATTTAAAAGATTTGACTTCCTAAGCGCAGCGAAAGTGAATTAGATGAATCTTTTTTGAGAGATGTTGTTGAACCAGACCATTTTCCACTAACATGTAACTACATGTAAAATATATATGTTTTAACATTTATCAGTATGGACTCAGGGAGGCTGATGAGGGAGGCTGATCAGGGAGGCTGATGAGGGAGGCTGATCAGGGAGGCTGATCAGGGAGGCTGATCAGGGAGGCTGATCAGGGAGGCTGATCAGGGAGGCTGATCAGGGAGGCTGATCAGGGAGGCTGATCAGGGAGGCTGATCAGGGAGGCTGATCAGAGAGGCTGATCAGAGAGGCTGATCAGGGAGGCTGATCAGGGAGGCTGATCAGCGTTACAGATCCACTTAATGTCCCTGTTGTGTGAAAGTTCAGAGTGACGCGGGACGTGCTGATTAACTTTCTCTAACAACACACATTTGTGGATCTTAAGTTCACATTCAAGTGGAAAAAATAAGCTTTATAAACTTTCAAATTTGCACGAGAAAACTATCAACCTTTAAATGTTCTCATTTAGATGGCTTCAACTGAAAATGGATCAGTTTTATCTTTCAACAAAAACTAAACATGGAGGCGGACCCAAGGACTGCAGAAGAACAGGACACGCCCCCTGGGATGTGGTCAGCAGGTTTTCTGAAGGAAATGCACCAATTGCTGAAACTGGGACTAGCGGAGCTGCAACCGGGACCAGCGGAACTGAAACCGGGTCTAGCGGAACTGAAACCGGGACTAGAGGAACTTTTGTGGAACCTGCAGTGTCTTGAGCAGCTGGCATCTCTGGTGTTGGTTGAAATAATCCGTCCTGCAGCTTCAGGCGACCACAGCCCTGCATCTCAACAGGAAGCATGACGTGCTGGTGTATCTGGTTATCTGTCACTGCTGCTCGTTTCTGTTTGGGTCTGTTATGAAGCTTGAGGATATGGAACGACACATGGAGGGACGTGTGCTCTAAGTTACCCCTTTAGGTGGTGAATTTCCTTTAGACTGGGTGCGGTTTTCCCAGAGGAGACGGCTTCCTCGAGGGCTGAAGTTGTCTACATGACACACTTGTGATGGACGACTGTTGGCTCCATCTGCACTCGTTACCGTATCGGTGTTTAAGTGCTGCCTAAAAAGGGCCTGGGAGGGTCTGAGAGGGTCTGGAAGGGCCTGAGAGGGTCTGGAAGGGCCTGGGAGGGCCTGGGAGGGTCTGGAAGGGCCTGAGAGGGGGTCTGAGAGGGTCTGGAAGGGCCTGGGAGGGTCTGGAAGGGCCTGGGAGGGTCTGGAAGGGCCTGAGAAGAGGGCTGAGAGGGTCTGAGAGGGTCTGGAAGGCCCCGAGAGGGCCTGAGAGGGTCTGCAAGGGGCAAGGAGGGCCTGAGAGGGTCTGCAAGGGCCAAGGAGGGCCTGAGAGGGTCTGGAAGGGCCAGGGAGGGCCTGAGAGGGTCTGAAAGGGCCTGGGAGGGCCTGAGAGGGTCTGGAAGGGCCTGGGAGGGGGTCTGGAAGGGCCTGGGATTTGGCCTGGGAGGGTCTGAGAGGGTCTGGAAGGGCCTGAGAGGGTCTGGGAGGGCCTGGGAGGGCCTGGGAGGGTCTGGAAGGGCCTGAGAGGGGGTCTGAGAGGGTCTGGAAGGGCCTGGGAGGGTCTGGAAGGGCCTGGGAGGGTCTGGAAGGGCCTGAGAAGAGGGCTGAGAGGGTCTGGAAGGGCCTGGGAGGGCCTGAGAGGGTCTGCAAGGGCCAAGGAGGGCCTGAGAGGGTCTGCAAGGGCCAAGGAGGGCCTGAGAGGGTCTGGAAGGGCCAGGGAGGGCCTGAGAGGGTCTGAAAGGGCCTGGGAGGGCCTGAGAGGGTCTGGGAGGGTCTGGAAGGGCCTGGGAGGGGGTCTGGAAGGGCCTGGGATTTGGCCTGGGAGGGTCTGGAAAGGCCTGAGAGGGGGTCTGGAAGGGCCTGGGAGGGCGCCTGGGAGGGCCTGAGAGGGCCTGGAAAGGCCTGAGAGGGGGCCTGGGAGGGTCTGGAAAGGCCTGAGAGGGGGGCTGAGAGGGTCTGGAAGGGCCTGGGAGGGGGTCTGGAAGGGCCTGGGAGGGCGCCTGGGAGGGGGTCTGGAAGGGCCTGGGAGGGCGCCTGGGAGGGCCTGAGAGGGCCTGGACAGGCCTGAGAGGGGGCCTGAGAGGGTCTGGAAGGGCCTGGGAGGGTCTGGGAGGGTCGCACTAGATGGCCCCACCCATTTCTGATTTTACCTGCTGTCCAGTGGAGTTGGTTCCTGTCAAGACGGCGTCAAGCAGAGCCAAAGACCGGGCTTCAGAGCTTGTCTCCAGAAAGCCCTGGAGGGCTGTCCAGTTCTTTGAAACGGTCGCCAGACTTGGTCTGGGACCGTCCTCTGAGACCTAAATGAAGCTCGGCTCACTTTTCAATAACAAATGAATCCAGAAACCAGCAATTCCAACTTCTTCTTTTTCACCATGCGTTTTATCCGTGTCTGCTGGAAGGAGGAAGTTGGCGCTTCCCGTTTTCTTTAAATCCTAGATCCGTCCTCAGGTGACCCGTGTCCAGACTATGTTCACGCCAGGGTCTCCGTATCTCTTCTTCTGTTGACCATCTGTCTGCTTGGCGTTGCTCGGACAGGCGTGAGACATCGGCTGTCACACATCCACCACACCGTCCACCTGTTCCCACGCATCGTTGTCAGCAAAGGCTGCTGTAGATAAATATTAATTTCTCTCCTTAGTTGGTCTCCATGGTGGACCCTGTTGAGTTTCATCTATAACGGCGACTCCTTTATCTCAGTCGTCGCCATCATCTCATCATCAGGAGATCTGCTATTTAGGATTGGTTTGAAATCGACTTTCAGAGTTGGGGTGTATTTGGTGAGAATGCCACCCTGGGGAGATGTTTGAGACATGTTCAACCAGGAGAAGTCCCAGAGGCAGATCCAGGACAAGCTGAAGACATTATGTCTCTCAGTCCAATCAGGAATGCCCAGATATCCTCCGGGAGGACAGGGAGCAGATGGATGAGGAGAGGAAGATCTAGATCTCTCCACTGAAGGGCCTTTTATGCTCGGCATTTAAAACGGAGACCGATATCGCTTCGATCCAAATCCTGCGTTGATTTTAACTTGGTGCTTCAAAATACAAACAAAATGGAGCAAAATCTCAGGAAGTTACCGAAGCAGCAGTGAGTCAATCGATGAGTCCAACACGACAAAGACAATGCATGGGTACAAAAAAATACGTTTGTACGTGGACTTTCGGCAGGTGGGAAGATTCACTTGTTCAAATTTCTAGCCAAAAATCAAACTGGAATTCCAGCTGTTACAGGGAAAAAATAACAAACAAATGTGAAGTTTGTCTGCACAGACTGTTATTGATCCACTGTGGGACTCAGTCCATCAGCTGGTCTCAAGCCCACAGAGGGCTCCTCGCTCCTGCCAAGACGCCGTCCCAGACGCCCCCTCGGGCTCTATTTCTGTAGCATCACATGACCCCCAGAGTCGCTGTACATCACTAAGATGCAGCTGGTAAAATAAACGTGACTTAGTGTTGCGGGCATTCTGCAGGAACGCCAACAAGTGTCTGGATCTGAGCCAGCAAGGCTTTCTTCCCGAGCCGACACTCAGAGCTGAGTAACGAGCCACCCGAGGACTTGTTTCAGAGGGATTTTACAGCCCAGAGCTGCCGGGCGGCTCCTCTTTGTTTTAAAGCGAGCTGTGGGACTCTTCCTCGAAGCAGCTGCTGGGTGAAACCAACGGCAGCGCAGGAGGATGGTTTTATCAAGCAACAACAAACCTACTCTGATTTCAGGAATTCCATTCAAAAATGTGGATCTGTATGTTGAGCACTGAAGTTGTGCAAGGTGTTGTTTGACAAACACCTTGTAGGGTTTTTATTGAGCCATTAGTTATTGGACAAAAATGAAACCAGAAACAGAATTAATGTGAACAGTCCTGTGCACCTCCCTGCTAATCCAGACCCAGAACGCCCCTCTGGACATTTACATGGGGAAGTTGGAAAAATTCCAAACTGGAGTCAAACAGCTGTTGAAGTGCTTACGATTTCATTTGTAATGATTTGGCACTAGATAAATAATACTGAATTGAACTGAAATGATCTATGTGGCATGTTTTTAGCTGAATAAAAACCAAAAAAAGGCTAGCTCACACCACTGGAACTGCAACGGGGTCTAGTGGAGCTGTAACCGGGTCTAGCGGAGCTGTAACCGGGTCTAGCGGAGCTGTAACCGGGTCTAGCGGAGCTGTAACCGGGTCTACTGGAGCTGTAACCGGGTCTACTGGAGCTGTAACCGGGTCTAGCGGAGCTGCAACCGGGTCTAGGGGAGCTGCAACGGGGTCTAGTGGAGCTGTAACCGGGTCTAGCGGAGCTGTAACCGGGTCTAGCGGAGCTGTAACGGGGTCTAGCGGAGCTGTAACCGGGTCTAGCGGAGCTGTAACCGGGTCTAGCGGAGCTGTAACCGGGTCTAGCGGAGCTGCAACCGGGTCTAGCGGAGCTGTAACCGGGTCTAGCGGAGCTGCAACTGGGTCTAGCGGAGCTGCAACCGGGTCTAGCGGAGCTGTAACCGGGTCTACTGGAGCTGTAACCGGGTCTAGTGGAGCTGTAACCGGGTCTAGTGGAGCTGTAACCGGGTCTTGTGGAGCTGTAACCGGGTCTAGGGGAGCTGCAACGGGGTCTAGTGGAGCTGTAACCGGGTCTAGCGGAGCTGTAACCGGGTCTAGGGGAGCTGCAACGGGGTCTAGTGGAGCTGTAACCGGGTCTAGTGGAGCTGTAACCGGGTCTAGTGGAGCTGCAACGGGGTCTAGTGGAGCTGCAACGGGGTCTAGTGGAGCTGTAACCGGGTCTAGTGGAGCTGCAACCGGGTCTAGCGGAGCTGTAACCGGGTCTAGCGGAGCTGCAACGGGGTCTAGCGGAGCTGCAACGGGGTCTAGCGGCGCTGCAACCGGGACTGGCGGAGCTGCAACCGGGCCTGGCGGAGCTGCAACGGGGTCTAGCGGCGCTGCAACGGGGTCTAGCGGCGCTGCAACGGGGTCTAGTGGCGCTGCAACGGGGTCTAGCGGAGCTGCAACCGGGACTAGCGGAGCTGCAACCGGGACTAGCGGAGCTGCAACGGGGTCTAGCGGAGCTGCAACCGGGTCTAGCGGAGCTGCAACGGGGTCTAGCGGAGCTGCAACCGGGCCTGGCGGAGCTGCAACAAAATGGTCAACTAAGATTTTTTTTAATGAACTATTAATGTTCTCTAACAACATTTGCTTTACAGAAAATGCACATGCATGATTTGTGCTCCTCACATATCAGAGGACTCCACATAATTTGATGTCCACGGTTTACAGCTTTGGGCCTCTTGGACTGTGAAAGACTGAAGTCTGAACTTGGAGGGAGTGAAATCTGAGCTGGAACAATCAGAGGTGGAAAGGATTATCAAATAAATCTCAAATTCTCTCCCTTATGAGTTCCAGACAGATATCTGGACACTGGATCCCTGACTGCTGAGGTTCTGGTCTTATCTTGCCATCTCAGACCGGAATGTGGCTGAGCGTTTGTCTTGTTTGTCGGGGTGGTCCGAGTGTGTGTTAGAAGTGTCTGGTAATCAGGCTGCTTAGATGTTCTAATGATAACATGTCAGAGGCGACTCTGTTATTAATGTGACCAAATGTGGTGATCAAAGTGCCACCCAGACGGCTGATCAAAGCGTTTGGTTCGCTGCCAGCCTGGTCTGTGCTGTGATGCGAACGGCCCAGCCGCCCGCCTCGATGGTTTCACTGCTATTTCAGGAGTTGCTGTGTCACGGGTGAAACATTAAAACACAACCAGAGCAGCAGGGATCTTCTCTGTTGGAGAAGAACAATGAGAGCCATGCTGACCTCAAGCTGATGTAGGCAACTTTGAGACTAAAACACGCCTCTTTCTGGCCTTGACTGTGAAAACCGGCTCTTCCAGTTGACTGCAGATGGTCTTCGGTTTGCCTTCTGCCAAAGACGCGTTCCAGAACCTGAATCAGTGAAGGAAAACGATGTGAACATCTTGGAGTTACCTGGTTTTCTGAATGAATGTGCCAACACCTCCAAACCTACTGTGTCTGTCCTGGAGCTTCCTCCCAGCTGGACATCTCCCCAGGGCGGCGTCCAAGAGGCATCTACTTCCAGTAAAAATAAATGTTGGAAGAAGGTGCATGTTGGTATGGTATACCCCCCTTTTGGATCACCACCTGTAGGGGTCTTATGGGTCGGGTGTGAAGTGTTTTGGATGGCAGCTGAAGGCATGGGTCTTGGCCTCCTGATCCCCGGCTGTGAAGGGACCCTCTGAGCTAAACGCCTGCAAAAGCTCCGACTGTTTGTGCGCTTTTTAGACGGGCATTGTCGTCCAAGCCCCACCTCCAAACCCATTTAGCTTTCATCTATATTTCACTAAGCTGGAAGTAATTACTCTGGACTTACTCACTGATCATCCGTGTCATTTCAGGGGATTCCTGTTTTTTTTTCCTCGTCAGGCGGTCGGCTCTGAACGTTGCAGGTTTGCTGCTCTGCTGTGAGGTCATATATGAAACCGGGACGGATTAATGTTGGTCACACTGCTCACTGATGGCAGGGTAGCAGGAATCTGGCTCAGGACCACCTACGTAGGTGGAAGCCGTGGTCAGACTTGCATAAGGCTGTTCAAACGGAGCAGTGACTGCATTACTTTTGCTGCTTTAGCGTTCCCACATGACTTATACACATGCACACGTCTCACGAGGAGCAACAATAATCAACGTGCAACTGTTAGAAGATGCCATTTCAAATATGTAGTCCACTGCAGTGAGGACCAGTGGAGGGCTTTGAAGATTACTCTCTTGGCTTGTCCGTTTAGGGGTCACGACAACCTTCCTAAACAGGAGGTGTGAGACCAGAACGGTAATGTGGGGGCTTGCTGACCATAACAGGTCCATAACTGAGGGACCAGACTATGACCTTGGTAGCTCAATGTTCATTAAGCGTGTTTGGCATAATAATTTTGTCCATAACCGGATGCGAGCTGTGATAGGAAATCCAGTCCTGAAATTTCCTCACTCCTAAATATTCCAGTCAACTGTCAGCTGTGGAAGTGTTTGGGAACGACAGCAACTCAGCCACCACCACAGATCTTCATGGATACGTTTCCATGGCCGAGCAGATGCATCCAAGACGAACATCACCCAGTGCAAAGCGTCAGATGCAGTGGTGTGAAACACGCCACCACTGGACCAGTCTGGGTTTGTCGGTTGCCAGGACAATGGTACTTGTCTGACCTCATTGTTCCAAGTGTAAAGTTTGGTGGAGGGGGGATGATGGTGTGGGGTTGTTCTTCAGGAGCTGGACTTGGCCCCTTAGTTCCAGTGAAAGGAACTGTTTCAGCAGACCAAGAACTTTTGGACAATTCCAGCCTCCAACTTTGTGGGAACAGTTTGGATCTGGTCCCTTCCTCTTCAACATGACTGTGCACCAGAGCACAAAGCAGGTCCATGAAGACCTGGATGACAGAGTCTGGTGTGGATGAACTTGGCTGGTCTGTACAGAGTCCAGACCTCAACCCGAAAGAACACCTTTGGGATGAACCAGACCTTCTGGTCCAACATCAGTGTGACCTCACAAATGTGCTTCTGGAAGAAAGATTCCCATAAACACTCCTAAACCTTGTGGATAAACTTCCCAGAAGAGTTGAAGCTGTTACAGCTGCAGAGGAGGACCGACTGTTTGGTTCCTGTAGACTTCCCTGACCTGACTCTAGACCGTTTGTTTCTGTAGACCTCCCTCACCAGACTGTAGACCGTTTGGTTCCTGTAGACCTCCCTCACCAGACTCTAGACTGTTTGGTTCCTGTAGACCTCCCTGACCTGACTCTAGACTGTTTGGTTCCTGTAGAACTTCCTGACCTGACTCTCGACTGTTTGGTTCCTGTAGACCTTCCTGACCTGACTCTAGACTGCTTGGTTCCTGTAGACCTCCCTGACCTGACCCTAGACTGTTTGGTTCCCGTAGGCCTCCCTGACCTGACTCTAGACTGTTTGGTTCCTGTAGACCTCCCTCACCAGACTCTAGACTGTTTGGTTCCTGTAGACCTCCCTGACCTGACTTTAGACTGTTTGGTTCCTGTAGACCTCCCTGACCTGACTCTAGACTGTTTGGTTCCTGTAGACCTCCCTGACCTGACTCTCGACTGTTTGGTTCCTGTAGACCTCCCTGACCTGACCCTAGACTGTTTGGTTCCTGTAGACCTCCCTGACCTGACCCTAGACTGTTTAGTTCCTGTAGACCTCCCTGACCTGACTCTAGACTGTTTGGTTCCTGTAGACCTCCCTGACCTGACTCTAGACTGCTTGGTTCCTGTAGACCTCCCTGACCTGACCCTAGACTGTTTAGTTCCTGTAGACCTCCCTGACCTGAATCTAGACTGTTTGGTTCCTGTAGACCTCCCTGACCTGACTCTAGACTGCTTGGTTCCTGTAGACCTCCCTGACCTGACTCTAGACTGTTTGGTTCCTGTAGACCTCTCTGACCTGAATCTAGACTGTTTGGTTCCTGTAGACCTCCCTGACCTGACTCTAGACTGTTTGGTTCCTGTAGACCTCCCTGACCTGAATCTAGACTGTTTGGTTCCTGTAGACCTCCCTGACCTGACCTTGGACTGTTTGGTTCCTGTAGACTTCCCTGACCTGAATCTAGAATGTTTGGTTCCTGTAGACCTCCCTGACCTGACTCTCTACTGTTTGGTTCCTGTAGACTTCCCTGACCTGACTCTAGACCGTTTGGTTCCTGTAGACCTCCCTCACCAGACTGTAGACCGTTTGGTTCCTGTAGACCTCCCTCACCAGACTCTAGACTGTTTGGTTTCTGTAGACCTCCCTGACCTGACTCTAGACTGTTTGGTTCCTGTAGACCTCCCTGACCTGACTCTCGACTGTTTGGTTCCTGTAGACCTCCCTGACCTGACTCTCTACTGTTTGGTTCCTGTAGACTTCCCTGACCTGACTCTAGACCGTTTGGTTCCTGTAGACCTCCCTCACCAGACTGTAGACCGTTTGGTTCCTGTAGACCTCCCTCACCAGACTCTAGACTGTTTGGTTTCTGTAGACCTCCCTGACCTGACTCTAGACTGTTTGGTTCCTGTAGACCTCCCTGACCTGACTCTAGACTGTTTGGTTCCTGTAGACCTCCCTGACCTGACTCTCGACTGTTTGGTTCCTGTAGACCTCCCTGACCTGACTCTATACTGTTTGGTTCCTGTAGACCTCCCTGACCTGACTCTAGACTGTTTGGTTCCTGTAGACCTCCCTCACCAGACTGTAGACCGTTTGGTTCCTGTAGACCTCCCTCACCAGACTCTAGACTGTTTGGTTCCTGTAGACCTCCCTGACCTGACTCTAGACTGTTTGGTTCCTGTAGACCTCCCTGACCTGACTCTAGACTGTTTGGTTCCTGTAGACCTCCCTGACCTGACTCTCGACTGTTTGGTTCCTGTAGACCTCCCTGACCTGACTCTATACTGTTTGGTTCCTGTAGACCTCCCTGACCTGACTCTAGACTGTTTGGTTCCTGTAGACCTCCCTCACCAGACTGTAGACTGTTTGGTTCCTGTAGACCTCCCTGACCTTCCCTCAGTCATCAATAGTTCATATGGAGACGAGGCAGCTGAGACGATACTTTTGGACATATAGTGTGTGTGATTGATCCTGTTGCTGGATGGTTAAATAAAATGTTTAAAGTTTGAACATCACCACTCAAGCTAAACATGCTGTGTTTGGCTCCCAGTAGTGGTGGCACAACAAAACGGTCTCCCCTGGCAACCAGAGCTGAGACAGGGTTGCCATGGCTCTGAAGAGGACTCTGTTCCTCTTGGGTCTGAGTTTACCTGGTGGTCATAATTAGAGATATGTGTTGGTGTGTTTACGTGTGCAGAAGGCTGCAGAGGACAGGAAGACGAGGCAGGAGGGGTGCGAGCTGAAAACAAGCAGAGCTCTCCGACATGTCGACCAGAATAGCTCCAAGATGTTTGTCTTCAAATGAATCTGTCTTCTTTTTTCTGTCTGTTTTCTGGTTCGCACTTGCAGTGTCACAATCGACCACCGGGGTCTAGATCCAGACCCGGTTCCTCCACCGACCACCGGGGTCTGGATCCAGACCCGGTTCCTCCACCGACCTCTGGGGTCTGGATCCAGACCCGGTTCCTCCACCGACCTCTGGGGTCTGGATCTGGACTCGTGCTTCATCACCATATTATATAACATTAAACCACATCTTTTTGTGGAGATGCATGTTTTTATGAGTGAAAGCTGCATTTGGGTGTTTACGGTCGAACATCAGCTACCTGGCCCTTTCAGTGAATTTGACTTTAGACCTTTGAATTAAAGCGAACAGATCATCACCATTCTTGTTCTAAATATAGCCTGTTGTGCTGGTAACTGCACTAAGGACCGCTGTGACCAGTTCTGGGGTTTAAAGGCCTGACTGGCTCCAGGGAAGCAGCTACGCTCAGCAGTTGTTTTTACTCATGGCTGAACACGGAGACTTATGGGGTTGCGGGGACCCATTCCCCAGGTCAGGATTCTCCCAGGTCAGGATTCCCCCCAGGTCAGGATTTCTTCAGGTTAGGATTTCCCCCAGGTCAGGATTTCTTCAGGTCAGGATTTCCCCAGGTCAGGATTTCCCCTGGTCAGGATTCCCCCAGGGCAGGATTCCCCCCAGGTCAGGATTTCTTCAGGTCAGGATTTCCCCCAGGTCAGGATTTCCCCAGGTCAGGATTTCCCCAGGTCAGGATTCCCCCAGGTCAGGATTCCCCCCAGGTCTGGATTCCCCCAGGTCAGGATTTCCCCAGGTCAGGATTCCCCCAGGTCTGGATTCCCCCCAGGTCTGGATTCCCCCCAGGTCAGGATTTCCCCCAGGTCAGGATTTCTTCAGGTCAGGATTTCCCCCAGGTCAGGATTCCCCCCAGGTCAGGATTTCCCCCAGGTCAGGATTTCTTCAGGTCAGGATTCTCCAGGTCGAAGGTCTGGGCCTCATTTCACCTCTGGCAGCATTCGCTGCTCACTTACTGAACCACTTCTGGAAAACGTTGGAGAAAAGAAACGTGAAACAAGAAAAATGACTCGGATGTCGGGTTTTCTATTCTCGTGTTTTGGGTTTTGGCGATGCTGCAGACGGGGTGGGGGGCTGTGAGTGTGTGGTCTGAAGTAGCGTCCCTCCATTAACATTGACAGAGGTGTGTGTGAGAGACAACTGCCGGCCCTCGCACCCCGACACCTCTCTCTCTCTCTCTCTCTCTCGCTCGCTCGCACACACACTTGAGTGTCTGCTTTTTCCAAACACACTCCTTCTAATGCCTAAACACACACACTGAGTTGAACCATCACACACACTTCACAGGCTCTGTCCTCACTCACGTGCCACCATTGACTCAGTTGAGGTGTGTGTCCTGGTGTGTGTGTGGGTGGCGTGGGGGGGGCACCATGACGTTATCGTGCTATCGGTGGATTCGTCCTCTCGTCACTCGGTTTAAATAGAAACGTGTGCAGATCTGCAGCAGAGGGTTGGTCTGTAATCTCTGAGTCAGCGTTGGGGGTCGGTACTGTAATGTTGGAGTCACATGACATAACTGAACCGCACCGCTGCAGGTTGCTCTGGAAGGGTTTGGAGGTCGAGGTGGCTCACCTGGAAGATCTGGCCCACGGTCTCCCCATGCAGCTTTTCCACAGATGGTCTTGATGCTGGGTTGGGTCTCAGTTTGGTTTCTTTTTTTTTCTACATGATTACAGTTTTTTCTGTTTTGGGGCAAGAAACCCACACCTGGGGAGGGGCATATTCAAGAGCACCTGGAGACCAAATCTTCATCGACAGGGCCTGTTCAGACCTAGACTAAACAAATAACAAGGCTTCCCCTTTCTGTGGCACCACCCAAAAATGGTTTCAGAAGCAGAAAAATCCATCTTTAGGAGAGAGTCCAGACCTGAAACCCACAGAGGTGCTGTGGAATGATCTCCAGAGAGATGTTTACACCGGACCTGCTACAAATGTGTCTGTGTTGAAGGAGGAATGGTCCCGGATTCCTACTGAACGTTGAGCAGCAGATCTTGGTAAAGTCATTGCTGCTTAAGGAGCTTCAACCAGCCGGTATCTGAAGGGTCCAAAATCATAAAACTGCAACTACGATAGACTGTTATGGTAAATAGTAGCTGGATTGTAGTACATTATTGTGGTTATATATATATTTTAGTTTAATTACTTTAAAGGCCAATAACAGCATTTTTAAATGAAATGACTTGTGTCACACAGCTGTATCATTTAAATGGGGTGTAAGTGGATGGTTTCTCTGAGTTTCCATCAGCAGCCGTTGATTAGTATGGTGATAACTGAAAAACCTTCTGCAGCAGCCGGAGGGGGAGACACCTGCCAGTCAGGCAGGGCCACCTCTGTGGGTTGTTGGTTTAGACCACGGGGCGCGGCGGACCACGGGGCGAGGCGGACCACGGGGCGTGGTGGACCACGGGGTGAGACGGACCAAAGGGTGTGGAGGATCACGGGTGTGGTGGACCACGGGGCGAGACGGACCACGGGGCGAGGCGGACCACGGGGCGAGGCGGACCACGGGTGTGGTGGACCACAAGGCGCGACGGACCAAAGGGTGTGGTGGACCACGGGGCGAGACGGACCACGGGGCGAGACGGACCACGGGGCGAGACGGACCACGGGGCGAGACGGACCACGGGGCGCGACGGACCAAAGGGTGTGGTGGACCACGGGGCGAGACGGACCACGGGGCGAGGCGGACCACGGGGCGAGGCGGACCACGGGGCGAGGCGGACCACGGGGCGAGGCGGACCACGGGTGTGGTGGACCACAAGGCGCGACGGACCAAAGGGTGTGGTGGACCACGGGGCGAGACGGACCACGGGGCGAGACGGACCACGGGGCGAGACGGACCACGGGGCGAGACGGACCACGGGGCGAGACGGACCACGGGGCGAGACGGACCAAAGGGTGTGGAGGATCACGGGTGTGGTGGACCACGGGGCGAGACGGACCACGGGGCGAGGCGGACCACGGGGCGAGGCGGACCACGGGTGTGGTGGACCACAAGGCGCGACGGACCAAAGGGTGTGGTGGACCACGGGGCGAGACGGACCACGGGGCGAGACGGACCACGGGGCGAGACGGACCACGGGGCGAGACGGACCACGGGGCGCGACGGACCAAAGGGTGTGGTGGACCACGGGGCGAGACGGACCACGGGGCGCGACGGACCAAAGGGTGTGGTGGACCACGGGGCGAGACGGACCACGGGGCGAGACGGACCACGGGGCGAGACGGACCACGGGGCGAGACGGACCACGGGGCGAGACGGACCACGGGGCGCGACGGACCAAAGGGTGTGGTGGACCACGGGGCGAGACGGACCACGGGGCGAGGCGGACCACGGGGCGAGGCGGACCACGGGGCGAGGCGGACCACGGGGCGCGACGGACCAAAGGGTGTGGAGGATCACGGGTGTGGAGGATCACGGGTGTGGAGGATCACGGGTGTGGTGGACCACGGGGCGCGACGGACCAAAGGGTGTGGAGGATCACGGGTGTGGAGGATCACGGGTGTGGTGGACCACGGGTGTGGTGGACCACGGGGCGAGACGGACCACGGGGCGAGACGGACCACGGGGCGAGGCGGACCACGGGGCGCGACGGACCAAAGGGTGTGGTGGACCACGGGGCGAGACGGACCACGGGGCGAGGCGGACCACGGGGCGCGACGGACCAAAGGGTGTGGAGGATCACGGGTGTGGTGGACCACGGGTGTGGTGGACCACGGGGCGAGGCGGACCACGGGGCGAGGCGGACCAGAGGAGCTCTTCTGGGAAGGCACCAGCTGGGAGAAGCCATGCTTGAGGGATTTCTGAGAAGTCGTTGTCCACGAATTGTGGTTCTCTGTTGGGATAAAGAACGTCGCTCACAGAGCTATAGATGACATCATAACAGAGGAAATTAGGAATCCGAATGATGTAATCATGGAAGAGGCCATGTGAGTTCACTGCAGCTCTGGGTATAGTTTTTTCTGCTGGAATTTATATGAATCTACATTTGATATCTATATGAAGCAGAAACCGCAGCTGTAACAGTTTCGGTGTGATTTTGTTCTGTTGGCCAAGACGAAGCTGAGTCAGTCATGTTTGTGCCACTTCCCATCTGTTTCATGGCATCATTAAAGGTTAAAGGAGCATTGACAGGTTTCTGTATCCTCTAAGGTCTCCTCTCCTCCTCCTGCTCCTCCTCGAGGTTGCTGAAAGTTTCCGTGGGCAGCCGCCAACCATCTGACCGGCGCGCCACTGATGGGACTGCCGTGCATCAGCAGATCAGATGTGGCTGTGTGGGCGGCAATGAATGTGATGGGATATGAATGTGGAATATCAATTATGACAAATCTCTTCCCTGTGTTGGCTGTTCTGTCTTCACTGTGACACGTGTGGGCGGGTCGCGGCGGAGCGGCGATGGCAAGCCTTCACTTGTAGGAAATGGAGCTGCTGCTTCTGCTGGGAATAGATGGATGGATGGATGAATGGATGGATGAATGGATGGGTGAATAGATGGATGGATGGATGAATGGATGGGTGAATAGATGGATGGATGGATGAATGGATGGATGGGTGAATAGATGGATGAATGGATGGGTGAATAGATGGATGGATGAATGAATGGGTGAATGAATGAATGGATGGATGAATGAATGAATGGGTGAATGGATGGATGGATGAATGAATGGGTGAATGAATGGATGGATGGATGGATGAATAGATGGGTGAATGGATTGACGGATGGGTGAATGGATTGATGGATGGGTGAATGGATTGATGGATGGGTGAATGGATGGGTGAATGAATGAATGAATGGGTGGATGAATGAATGAATGGGTGAATGAATGAATGGATGGATGAATGGATGGATGGGTGAATGGATGGATGGATGGATGGATGAGTGAATGGATGGATGGATGGGTGAATGGATGGATGGATGAACAAACGGGTGAATGGATGGATGGATGAACGGACTGGTGAATAGATGGATGGATGAACGAACGGGTGAATGGATGGATGGGTGAATGGATGGATGGACGGGTGAATAGATGGATGAATGAACGGTTGAATAGATGGATGGTAGGATGGACAGGTGGATGGATGGATGGATGAATGGATGGATGGACGGACGGGCAGACAGTATTTTGAAATTCTCTGAACTCCCTCAGCTTCAAAAACGGCCACAAACCAGCAGCTGCTGTCAGGTTTTCTAAACCAAATGTGTAAGAGAACCTGTGGTTCTAGTTGTGTAACTACCCACCTCCTGGTGTTTGGAGGATTGTTGGCACCTTAAATCCTCTCAATACTAACTCCTGGAAACCTCCAAGCCTTTAGTTTCTGCATAAAGTTCTCAGGTCCAGGTTTTTATGTCGTTTCTTGTTTGATTTTTTTAACTTGGCTCAAACGTTATATTCTTTTCACAGTATTTTGATGGTGTTTTGGTCCAGTCCTGCAGAACCGGTGGATCTCAGTCCAGTCTGTGGGCGTCCTTATTTGCACATACTTTGCTTTGTTCTCCTTAAGCCACTTTGGGGATAGTGTGGAGGTTTGTTTTGGGTCCTCAACCAAACCCAAGCTTTAACTTAAAATGCCGGCCTCCATATGTCCACAGTATGTTTTTAGTTATTACATCTGTTAGGAGGAGCACAAGTCTCTGCTGCAGCAAAACAGCCCCACATCATGATTCTTCCACCTTCATGCTTCACTGGGATGCTGTAGGCTCGTCTCTTTTATTCGATTCACTTTACTTGTATGGTGCCGATTCATGATGAGGTCACTGCAGAGTCTGCTGGTGGCGTTTTGTTCTAAAAATCCTTGATAATTGATGACATTCCTGTCTCTCACTTCCTGCTAGCTGATTTTCTGTGAGACAATTAATGTGTTTGATAGGCGGACCAGGGACTCAGTAGATCTGGATCCAGATATGCGGTTCTTCTACCAACCACTGGGGTCTGGATCCAGATCTGCGGTTCTTCTACCGACCACTAGGGTTCAAATCCAGACCTGCGGTTCCTCTGCCGACCACTAGGGTTCGAATCCAGACCTGCGGTTCCTCTACCGACCACTGGGGTTTGGATCCAGATCTGCGGTTCTTCTACTGACCACTGGGGTCTGGATCCAGACCTGCGGTTCTTCTACCGACCACTGGGGTCTGGATCCAGACCTGCGGTTCTTCTACCGACCACTGGGGTCTGGATCCAGACCTGCGGTTCTTCTACCGACCACTGGGGTCTGGATCCAGACATGCGGTTCAGACCTGCGGTTCTTCTACCGACCACTGGGGTCTGGATCCAGACCTGCGGTTCTTCTACCGACCACTGGGGTCTGGATCCAGACCTGCGGTTCAGACCTGCGGTTCAGACCTGCGGTTCTTCCACAGACCACTGGGGTCCACAGTGAGTTTCTCCATGTTAAAATGTTGTTTTTAAAGGGTTATTAATAATGTGAATAAATTATCAACATGAATAAATCTAAACAGGGAACCACCTGAATTTTAGGAATTAATAAGTAAACAGCACAATCAGTCTCAAAATAACTGTTATTTTATATGTTCCCGCCTGTTGCCAGTGGTGGCGCTATAGAGCAACAGAAGGGAGTCCGAGCACCAGCCTTTAAACTGATATCTAAACTACACAAAAACCAACTAAACATAAAGCTGAAACGTCCGTCTACAAACGTGTGTGACAGACAAGACGGCGGACGAAGTCACGATCGGGGAGCCGCTGGCGTCGCTAAACGTAGCGGCCGTTTCTGATGTCACCACCGAAGTGGAAGCCTGCTGGTACCTGCAGGACATCAGGCTTCCCGTGACGCCGGTGGGACACTTGGATGAGGATGTTTGGACCGATGTGATCAAAATAATGACGAGTAATAACAATGAACGTCACAGCCCTGCAAAAATGTCTGTGATTGACATGAGGTGGGCGTGTTCCAGTCAGCTTCCAGTGTCACTTGTCACAAACCTTCTTTTTTTTTTTTTTTTTTTTTTTTCTTCCCTTTCTTGTCAGTGTGGACATCGTGCACACGCTGTATGTACGATGCACCGAAATGAGTCTCTGCTTTTAACCCATCAACTAGTTTCACTAGTGAGCAGTGGGGCTGCTAGCAGGGCAGCGCCCCGGGGAGCAACTGGGAGTTAAGGGCCTTGCTCAGGGGCCCCCAGTGATTTACCATTGTGGGCAGCCCTGGGCTTGAACCTGGGTCCTCCACGCCCAACACCACTGTAACCACTAGGCCACCACTCCCCTTAAAGGAATGGAGGCGCTATCAGAAAGATAAACTCCTTCCAGCCGGACTTGAACCAGCGATCTAAGGATGCCTGTTGCATTGACCCTACAGTCCTCCGCTCTACCGACTGAGCTATCAAAGGAAGTTGCCACTTCCTTTGATCCAAACCTGTGGATTACATCACAGTGGGCGTGTCCCATCAGTTGGTTATGCAGCCGAATCTGCCAGATTTGATAAAGTTTGTCTGTTTGTTTGTGTTGCAGAAAGTGTCCTGACGGGTTTGAATGTCTGAAAGCAGGAAGAAACCCCAACTACGGCTACACCAGCTTTGATACGTTTGGTTGGGCCTTTCTGTCGCTGTTTCGGCTGATGACACAGGACTACTGGGAGAACCTCTACCACCAGGTAACACTGGACGTTGCAACATTTCAAACAGCAGTAGGGAAGACGCACGAGCATTGGGTAAAAGTGCTGTCTTCAAGAAGAATTTTCTAGTGAAACCAAATCAAAAACTGCCTCAAAAGGAGTTAAACCCTTTGACATGACTTTGAGGACAGCTCCATATCGGCAGGAGTTGCTCTCCCGCCTCTGGTTAATCCAACAGTGGAGGATGGGTGGAACAAACACGTCTGGCCGCTAGTTGGAACACGCCCACCTTAGTTTGCTCACCTGAAGCGTCTGATTTCAGCTTGCCAGGATAGTTCATGCTGAGTTTTAGCTGCCGTTGTCGTCCACCCCCCAATCCTCTTCTGCTTATTCGGGGTCGGTCAGCAGCAGCCCAAACAGGGAGACCCAAACTTCTCTCTCCACGGCTACTTTGTTCAGCTCATCTGGGGGCAGAGATTTAGACTTGGTCCTTCCAGCGTGGCCTGGGTCTACCCCAGGATCTCCTCCCCGCGGGAGCATCCTAACCAGTGGCCTTACACCCATTCCTATCGTCCATTTGTGACGTCGCTACTGAAATGCCATTTGAAAAGAGTACTGCCAGAGCCGAAACGAGGACTACCAGGAGCAACGTCCAAACACCGCCAACACATTGAATTAGGTGATGCTTGGCTGACGGACCGTGGGGGTTCCAAGAGATCTGTTGTCTTGCTTCCAGCTGACATCTGGACAGAGCTTGCTGGCCGGCGATTCATCACATAAGCTGACGTTCATCAATACTTAGAAACCAGTCTTGTTTGTAAATGAGAATTTGTTGTCAAACTTTTACATGGTAAAATAATTGTTTAATAAATTAAAAAAAAGAATGGAATCACAGCTGTCACGTCACGGTGTAAGAAAGGTTGTGACATCTATGCCTTCAGACGCTGCGGTCAGCCGGAAAGACCTACATGGTGTTTTTTGTGGTGGTCATCTTCCTGGGCTCCTTCTACCTAGTCAACCTCATCCTAGCCGTGGTTGCCATGGCGTACGAGGAGCAGAACCAGGCCACCATTGCCGAGGCCTGCCAGAAAGAGCGAGAGTTTCAGCAGGCCATGGAGAGGTTGAAGAAAGAGCAACAGGTAACCGAATCAAAAGAGACGATCAGGATGGCCTTGGTCTGAGCGGCGTTTCTCAGTTCCAGTCCTCGTCAGCTGCTGTTCTGCATGTTTTAGACGTTCCCCTGCTTTCACACAGCTGATTGAAATGAAGAATAAATACCACACTGGTGACAAGCTAGTGGTCCATTCATTGTGTCAGGTGTGTTAGACCTGGGAAACATTCATTCTATTTTCTATTTTATTTATACAGCGTCTATTACAACACAAGTTGTCTCCAGGATCTTTCCAGAGACCAGAACATGATCCCCGAGCAATTATTACATAAACAACAGCAGGTAAAAACTGTTGAAGAAACTTAAGAAGAAAAGTCCTGGATCAGGACCTGGATCATAAGGGGGGACCCTCCTGCTGAAGAGCAGCTGGGTAGAACAGGAAGTAAAGAGAGAAGAGACACAGACACACTATATGTCCAAAAGTATCGTCTCAGCTGCCTCGACTCCATATGAACAGTCTAGAGTCAGGTCAGGGAGGCCTACGGGAACCCGAACAGTCTAGAGTCAGGTCAGGGAGGCCTACGGGAACCCGAACAGTCTAGAGTCAGGTCAGGGAGGCCTACGGGAACCCGAACAGTCTAGAGTCAGGTCAGGGAGGTCTACAGGAACCGAACAGTGTAGAGTCTGGTGAGGGAGGTCTACAGGAACCAAACGGTCTAGAGTCTGGTGAGGGAGGTCTACAGGAACCAAATGATCTAGAGTCAGGTCAGGGAGGTCTACGAGAACCAAACAGTCTAGAGTCAGGTCAGGGAGGCCTACGGGAACCCGAACAGTCTAGAGTCAGGTCAGGGAGGCCTACGGGAACCGAACAGTCTAGAGTCTGGTGAGGGAGGTCTACAGGAACCAAACGGTCTAGAGTCTGGTGAGGGAGGTCTACAGGAACCAAACGGTCTAGAGTCTGGTGAGGGAGGTCTACAGGAACCAAATGATCTAGAGTCAGGTCAGGGAGGTCTACGAGAACCAAACAGTCTAGAGTCAGGTCAGGGAGGCCTACGGGAACCGAACAGTCTAGAGTCAGGTCAGGGAGGTCTACGGGAACCAAACAGTCTATAGTCAGGTCAGGGAGGCCTACGGGAACCGAACAGTCTAGAGTCAGGTCAGGGAGGCCTACGGGAACCGAACAGTCTAGAGTCAGGTCAGGGAGGCCTACGGGAACCGAACAGTCTAGAGTCAGGTCAGGGAGGCCTACGGGAACCGAACAGTCTAGAGTCAGGTCAGGGAGGTGTACAGGAACCGAACAGTCTAGAGTCCGGTCAGGGAGGTCTACAGGAACCGAACAGTCTAGAGTCAGGTCAGGGAGGTCTACAGGAACCGAACAGTCTAGAGTCAGGTCAGGGAGGTCTACAGGAACCGAACAGTCTAGAGTCAGGTCAGGGAGGTCTACAGGAACCAAACAGTCTAGAGTCAGGTCAGGGAGGTCTACAGGAACCAAACAGTCGAGAGTCAGGTCAGGGAGGTCTACGGGAACCAAACAGTCTAGAGTCAGGTCAGGGAGGTCTACAGGAACCAAACGATCTAGAGTCTGGTGAGGGAGGTCTACAGGAACCAAACAGTCTAGATTCAGGTCAGGGAGGTCTACAGGAACCAAACAATCTAGAGTCAGGTCAGAGCCTAAGGGGCTTCAGCTGAAGCTGAAGAAACGCCCACAGCCGCTGCCGGGTGGGTGTGGCCGATTTCCTCTCTAATTCTCATGATTTTACTGCTCATTAAGTCTTCACTACTGAGAGCTCCAGGAATCTACATGCAACTAGAACATAGAGGACAGCAGCATATGAGGATGGGAACTGAGAAACACTGGTTTGAACAGGTTCAAACTGGTTTCCAGTCCTGCTGCGGGTCTAGATTCAGTGGTTGATGGTTTTGCATGTGAGTCAACACATGTTCCAGGTGGATATCACTAGCTCAGTTTCTAGCAGCTAAACAAGATTTAAGGTGCCTTCTGTTTTTATTGACACATTATCATGTGAATATTTGATGAATTAGTTTGTAATAAGAGTGTAGTTGTGAATTTGTATTTGAGAACATTTGTAAGAACTTTGTAACACATTCACCAGTCTACTGCTCAGAAAACCCTCGACTCCGACTCGCTGATGTCACCAGACCTCTCACCTTTGGGCCCACCTTTGGACAGCTTGGAAGAGAGAAGGCGGAGCCAAGCTCTGATGGCCATGGCTGACGTGGAAGCAAATCTGTCAGAGGAGAAGCTGCTGCAGGTGGACATGACAGACGGGGGAAAAGTAAGCAATGAAGAATCTAAATTTAAGCCTGTAATCTTGTTGCTGAATCACAGTTAGTTCCTCAAAAAAACCCAACATTTAACCCTCCTCCAGCCCCTCCACCCCCTCCTTGCCCGCTCCTTTTCCACCAGGACCAGGCGGAGTAGTCAGGTCTCCTCCATCTTCAACTTCCGCCTGAAGAGCCGGGGGTCAGAGGGAGAGATGGCAGATGACGAGTTCAGTGCCCCTGGTGACATTGTAGAGGGCGTTGGCGGCCGGACGTACAGTGGGGGCACCTTCAGTGGCATTCTGCCCCAGCCATGGCCCCGTCGACGACTGAGCACCTACAGCACGGCCAGCAAGAGCTCCCAGGTGAGCACTATGTAGACATACAAGTTCATGGATCTTCCTTGAACAGATGTGTTCTCAAAGAGAGCAGATGCTGCTCTAAAACTACTAGGTGCTTTTCTGCATTTATTCCTCACATCACAGAAGTTGAGTTGTGTCAAGGACTCTGATTGAGCCTCAGACCATCACAGAGAACTTGCATGTGTGAGGAGTACTGCCAGAGCTGAAATGAGGACTGGGATTGCGAGTCTAGGCTGGTCATGGTGACCTGCAGGCCACCACGCTGAGCGTCCAGGTGAATGGAAAGACTGCTGCTCCTGGCTAACTATAATCCTGAAGTGGTCTGAGGCAACAGTGGTGGTGGAAACTGATGATGTGGAGACAGCCCAGCTGGTGTCCTCTGGTTAGGTGTGGTTAGTGGCCATCCACCAGGGTGAAGAAAGCTACTTCCGGCACCTCAGACGCTGAACTGGTCTTGATGGTCTCTTAGTACAGTTAAGACCACAACAAGACATATTTAAAAGAAAAAGTAATTATGCTCTGAGTCTTCATGCACAGCTCTAAAAACTCTTCTGTATTGTTTTGGGTCTTTTAAATATTATGCTATAATTATGTTTATCTTAGTTGTACAGTTAGATATTGTAACGTGTAGGTCCTCAAAAGGAACATGGTGTGTGTCTGAGCCAGAACGCGGCGCCGGTTTTCCTCTGGAACCCCCTTTACGACTCAGCGTTCGCCCTCCGACCGATGACATTAAATGAGACCAAAACACAAGAGCAGACTTTGAACTTGCAACCAAAAAAAACATCATGCTCTCACATTTCACCCTGTATGTTTGTTTCCAGGTGTTTTATCCGACTCTGAATGTCAGCGGGAAGATGTTTGTTGCCATGGACCAGAATGGGGTTTCTCCACCACCGCTGCAGGGGCAGCTGCCTGCATGCACCATGGAGAAGGTCAAGGAGGAGAGTGTAAGTGTTGCGTCCTCTGGGATCGTTGGCTGCAGTGGAAACAATGGCCGAGCCTGCAGCCATCCATCCAGCACTTGCATATGTGAATTATGAATCCGTGGTTTGCATAACTGTGCACTGAAATCATGGCTAAACTTGCACACACTCTGTCAACCAGCTCAGGTATTCCCCCTGTCATTCACACACAGACCGTCCCTGCTGCGGCATCGGAGGTCCACACATAGCAGCTCGTGTTCTTTCTTTATTCCAACGCTCACCAGAGCCAGAAAGATCACGTCCACAGCCGTGCGTCTTTAAATATGCCATATTTAACATACATGTGCTGAAAAAGAGCCAGAGAGGAATGAAAGTATGAATACACCTAAACATTACCAGTGATGCAGTAGAAAGTAAGTGAACCCTGCAGTTAACCACTGGCTGAAGCTCCTTTGGCAGCAGGGACGTTGATAAGCTCTTTCAGTATCTGTGGATCATAGCTGATTAATGTTCAGGAGGAATCCACGGCATCTCTAAAGGGAGATGATTCTGTGTGTCAAAGTTTCAGAATTGTCTGAAACAGTTGCATAACCAGTTTTCAGGTGATCTTGCTGTGCTATCCACTGGGATCACACTTCCTCAGAGACGTCCTGGTATTGGTTTCTGAAGATGTTTCACCTTCAAGAACCAGGTTTAAAAGCTCTGAACTCCCCAACAGACAGTTTAAACTGAAGAGATTTTCTCAGAAGTGTGGACCTGGATGTTCTTTGGAAAACTTGGGTTTCCTCTCAGTGGCAAAATCAGAAGTGATTGTTGTGTTCAGCTCATGCTCCAGACGTCTGTAAAAATGTTCATTTCTGCCATAAAGCTGGACATTTTTACACGGGGGTCAGTTGAGATGATATCAGCAGCAAACTTAAAATGTTTGAATGTCAACCAAAGTAGCTAAACCACACCTCCAAATTATTTCAATTAACCTATTGGTTTTTTTTCATCGATAAGCTCCGCCCACCTGTCAGTGTTATTTACAGTTTACAAGGGTGACTGTGTGTGAAAACCTTTTCCCGAGATGTTTTAGACTGTTTTGGTGCAAATGGACCACCTTTCATCAAGACATATTCAAATGGACTTAAATATGTCATAGAGTTAAATAGTGAAAATCTAAAAATAGATCTGGTTGGTAATAAAGTTAAATTGGAAGTGAGGGTTTACAGAAGCTTCATCTTACTGTTGTCATGGTTACAGATGAAAACATCCAGGATCTTGTCAGAGACTAAATCTGTTTCTACACAGTGATTGTGATTAAATACATTTAAATAACACTAACACAGTTACAATCAACAGACATCCTTGCTCATCTTCTGGATGTTAAGTTGGCAGTTGATTCCAAATAATACATTTAGACCTATTTTGTCTGGACTGAGGAAATGAAAAAAAAAATCCCTCTATTGTCCATCCTCTTTGAAAACCTGGAATCCGTAGGAAGAATACCCAGAAACATTGATTTTCAGTTGTATTTTTTGTTTTTGTCACAAGCCTTATAAAACAGACGAGAGTTCAGGATCTTTCAGTTTTTCTGGGGAGCTGAAAGTAACAGATGTCTCTTCTGGTCCCTGTGGATGGCGTATCGATGGGTCTTGGGGAGGTTTAGCTGTTGATGGCAGTTAAGAAGGAGTGTTTTTTTAGGAGATGTAATAAGAATATTACCAAGATAAGGGGTCCTAGGACACAGCCATGGTCCATTCTATGTCGAAAGATGATATTTTGATGTTATCCAAACCAAGAGCATCCTTCGGTGGGTATGGACATTGATACTCCAGAATGTACAGCAGAAATCAGTCGCTCACATGTGAAAGCTTCTCAAGCACATGAATTTGAGAAAACACCAGGCCTTGTAGATGCCCCTAAAGGGAAAAACACTCTCAGTCCTGCTCTCTTTCACTACCTTCGGTTTCTCAGTATTTCTGCAGATCAGCTGTGTGCCTGCAGACACATGTACGTTTGCTGTGCTCTGCCCAGCAGAGGTGATAATCGGATCACATTCGCACCAAATGACTCATGGACCAACCTCCTGCAGAGACGGGGAGAATCCCTGCACTCGTTTGCAGAGACATGAATGCACTTCTGCTTACCATCAACAGGGAGCGGTTTTTTTTGGGCTGCATGAGGACAATTACATAACAAATCCCATGTGGATTGTTGTGCATGGAAGTTTAAAGAGCCTTAATGTTGCTGATTTGAACTTTAGATAACGAGAGTTGTTTTCATGATCTTTGTTGTTCTTAAGGGGGAAAATGAGTGATATTTTGTTCTTAACCCTAATGAGCCGTAATGATTCCTAATGAGCTCCCCCAGAAACTGGGAGGACTACAGATCATTTTAGAGAAGATTGTTTTTTAATATACAGCGGCACAGTGCTATCACAGGTACTCTTCAACCGTGAGTGACGGAATCTAAAACAAACATCCAGAAAAATCACAGTGCATGATTTTAAGTAATTAATTAGCATTTTACTGCATATTTGATCACCTACCAACCAGTAAGAAGTGTGTGTTGTTCTTCTTCAAGAGGCCCTCCTGTTCTCCACTCAGTACCTGTATTAACTGCACCTGTTTGAACAGGTTACCTGAATAAAAGACACCTGTCCACACACTCAAACTCCAACCTCTGGGTTGGGAGATATGGGACAAAGTCATGTGGTCGGATGAGACAAAAATGGAGCTATTTGGTCTAAACTCCACTCGCCATGTTTGGAGAAAGGACGAGTACTACCCCAAAAACACCAACCGTGAAGCACGGAGGTGGGAGCATCCTTCTTTGGGAATGCTTCTCTGCAAAGGGGACAGGACAACTGCACAGTATTGAGTGAGGATGGGTGGGGTCATGTATCACCAGATCTCGACCAAAACCTCCTTCCCTCAGTAAGACCATTGAAGATGGGTCGTGGCTGGGTCTCCAGCATGACAGCGACCCGAAACACACAGCCGGCTCCGTAAGAGACATCTCAAGGTCCTGGAGTGGGCTAGCCAGTTTCCAGATCTGAACCCACTCGAAAACCTCTGGAGGGAGCTAAAAGTCCGTATTGCCCAGTGACAGCTCTGAAACCTGAAGGATCTGGAGGAGATCTGTCTGGAGGAGTGGACCAGATCCCTGCTGCGATGCAAACCTGGTCTAGAACTGCAGGAAACGTCTATTATTACAACAAAGGCTTCTGTTTCTCTGATGTATCAAATATGTATGTCATGCAATAAAATACAAATGAATTATTTAAAAATCATACACTGTGATTTTCTGGATTTTTGTTTTAGATTCTGTCACTGACAGTTGAAGAGTACTTTGATAAAACTTAGACATCTACATGCTTTGGAAGTGAGAAAACCTGCAAAATCACTAGTTTCAAATGCTTGTTCTCCCCACTGTAATTTGACCTGATCAAGTACTTTTAAATTCCCCCTCAGACAGTTGTCATGGATGTGAAATCTCGCTCTGAAGGTGTTAACGGTTTTCTGTGCGTGTTTTGGCACAGAACAACAACTTCATTTTCTTCAGCCCAACTCTGATGTCAGTCTCATCTTTGGTGTTTTACCGTCGTAACTCGGATTCAGAGGGGAAGTGCCATTTAGAACAGCAACTTTCAGACACTTTGAAGCCGTGCTGTTGATTTTTTTTTTGCTTTCTCCAGAACCTCATGTGACCCGTATCACCTGGAAAGCGGAGAAACTCCTGTCATCAGGGACTGTATTTATTTTCAACGCTTCTGAACGGTTCTTCCCCAGTAGACCAAGTCAGAGCATCATCAGGACGAAGTCAGTAGCTCCGTGCCTGGAGGAGTTCACTTACCTCCACCTGCTCACCAGCTGCCCACCAGACCTTCATCATTACGCAACAGCAGAGGAAGAGGAGATGTAGTTTACTTCAATCTTGTTAATGTGACCATATGGTGGTTATTATGTGCGGGAACACACATGAGAGTAATAAACATTTCCATGTCTGATTTGAAGTCATTCAGTCACCGTGGAGACAAAAGTGGAGTTAATTTGTAGAGTGATAAACCAGAGGATGCTACAGGGGCAAGGAAAACTATGTGAACCTGTAAAAAAGTATTGATGTCCTGCATAAAATTGCCAT
>CM026216.1:24976978-25139478 GCA_014839995.1 Xenentodon cancila | reverse complement strand
GCAGAGGGGATTTAATTTTCTGGTCGCTGGTGTCCTTGGGTCAGCCAGCCAAGGCTGAAGATGACTGTTTTTAGGTTGCTTTACTAAGCTTTCCTGAAGCCTCCAGACCAACCCAGTGGTGGCCTAGTGGTTACAGTGGTGGGCTTGGGCATGGAGGACCCAGGTTGCAGTTGTCATGACTCTAACTTTGCAGGTCAGTGGAGATTGATTCACTGTTGGAGTCGTCCCTAGGTCAGACAACCAAGGTGGATGTAGCCCTTTGGTTAGTGTTTCCAAAGAAATTCATACAGTGGCATGAAAAATCTGTGAACTCTTTTGGAATAAATTGCTTTCTGCATTAATATTATATTAAATGTTATTTGATCATCATTTAAATCACAAAAACAGACAAACACAACCCGTGTAAGCTGATAAACACAAACTTTTGTATGTTTTGTGTGTTTTTATTAAACACCCCCACTAAGCATCCCCAGTGCTGGAGGAAACGTAGGCGAACCCTTGGAGTTGGTACCTAATTGGTGTTGATAGTTTGTCCACTGGAGTCCAGTTCAAGGTGAAGACATTTTTGGGTCTTGGTGTGAAATGTCTTTAAAAGCCAGAGAAAAAAGAAAGTCTAGTTGGTTTTATTTAGATCTTTGAGGTTCACCGTAATCTGGATGGCTGTGGGTCCACACCACCTTCTCCCTATGAGTGGACCTCCTGGCAAGATGACTCCAAAGAGACAACATAAGACCCTCAGTGAGGAAAAGAAGAACTCACAAGGAACAGCCAAAGGCTTGAAGACGCCACTGGACCTATGAACATCTCTGCTCATGAGTCTACTACACAGAACAGGCAGGAAGTCAATGGAAGAATGCCACGGAAGAAGGAGATAAGGGTTATCAAAGAACACCTTGGTAATCCACAGCACTGTTTGGAAGATGTCTTGTTCAACAGGAGTACTCGGTATCGTCATGGTGAGACCACCATAATTCTGGCCTAGTTTTTTGGATTTTGTTTTAAAGTTACAGTAGCAGCAGTCATTCTGGTTTTAAAAGGATGCTTTCTTCACAGTTGAGCATCAAAATGTAATGTGGGCACGATTCTGAACCAGTACTTGACCCACTTTGGTGGAAAATGTCTACATGTCCATTGTCCATAGTAGTCCATGATTAGGTCAGGGGGTCCAAGCTAGTCTGTCTTTTACTGTGTTTTCTGTTTCTTTCTTTTAACTTTGTGTTATAAAAATAATATATAGATGTCCTCAAAGCGTCCGCTCCATAGTCTTCCTGACCCTCTTTCTCCAATGTCTTACTACAGAGCTGGAGGAGTCCCATAAGAAGTGCCACCCGTGTTGGTATGTGTTTGCCCACCGGTACCTGGTCTGGGAGTGCTGCCCCTGGTGGCTGAAGGTGAAGCAGGTGGTGAAGATCATGGTCATGGACCCCTTCCTGGACCTGGCCATCACTGTCTGCATTGTCCTGAACACACTCTTCATGGCCATGGAGCACTACCCAATGACGGACGAGTTCAACGGCATGCTGACCATTGGGAACCTGGTAGGAAAGATGGAGTAGTGCATTGATGGTTTCGGTGTCTGGTGGTGCAACAGAGGTGGGCTTCTCTGTGAACTGAAGCATCTGGTCCTTTTGGGTTCTGGCAGTCTTGTTTCTTTGTCTACGTAGGCATAGGTTTGCCAAGTTACCCCAGGTGGACTCGAGGGTTTTTCTTTCTCTTCAATTTGACCTTACTTCTGATTTAAGCTAAAAAATAGTTTTTTTTACCCACAAAGGTAAGAAGCAAGAAACATTATTCCTTGGAAAAGGCTCCTGGATGCTCTCTTGGCTGCATGTAACATTTATAACTGATTTATCACTGGTAGAGCCCTTAGTTGCTCATTAACATATTTGATGTGTATCAGAGACTGAGACCATTTAAGATATGTCAGATATGTTTTTATGTGCTTATATGATTAAAGAGTTACCAGATATCAACCAACATTTCAAGCGCCAACCTGATCCCCAATAGAGTTTAAAGACGCGGATGATCTGCATCAAAACCAACACTACAGCCTCAGAGCACTTAAACTGGTTCCTGACATCTGTGGGTGAAGGTCACAGGAAGCTTTGAGGGCACAGAAACTGTACCATGAGCCCCAAATCTGACTGAAACTTCCATCCACGAACCTCTCTTCTTTAAGTTTAAGTTTTGGGGGTAGTAGTTAAAGCCCACTCTTAGTATCCTACAGCTGCTCCAGTGGAATACCGAAGTTTTCCCAGGCCAGTCCAGAAATATCTAAACCACAACAGACCAGTACAAAGTCCACATGACTGCAGATGTTGATCCATATGATTGATCCATCGTTCATGAACAAGACCTGAGATACTCAAACTCGTCCACGTGAGGTAGCGCCCCAGTCCTGACCTGGAAAAAGCATCCCACCCTTTTAGTTATTTTCACATTTCTAATAGTAATAACACTAAATAACGATCAGGTATCAATGAGTACACATCTAAAGCAAATCAAAAAGCATGAATACTAATACTGCTTTTACTCAACTGAAGAAAAACAAAATAACTCATGTGTATAGCAAAGAAACAACATACTGTAAATGGCCACATGTGTATAAATAGATGTTTGATTACGTGCGTCCGTCGTTCATGACGGCAGGAGAACACGTGTCTGTAGATTCATTGTGTCACTGCATCAAACAGATCAGTGTGTGGATGCAAAACAGTTTCCTCCGGTGAAACTGAAATCAGTGTCTGTGCTCCCCTGAAACACAGAGAAAGTGTTATCGGTTACCTGGAAACTGTCTCTCTAGGACCTAGAAATCTGGATATTAATCTAGGTCAGTCCTCGGTTCTCTGGTATCAGTCCGGTCCTCTGGTATCAGTCCTCGGTCCTCCGGTATCAGTCATCGGTCCTCCGGTATCAGTCATCGGTCCTCCGGTATCAGTCCTCATTTCTCCGGTATCAGTCATCGGTCCTCCGGTATCAGTCATCGGTCCTCCGGTATCAGTCATCGGTCCTCCGGTATCAGTCATCGGTCCTCCGGTATCAGTCCTCATTTCTCAGGTATCAGTCATCGGTCCTCCGGTATCAGTCATCGGTCCTCAGGTATCAGTCATCGGTCCTCCGGTATCAGTCATCGGTTCTCAGGTATCGGTCTGGTCCTCAGGTTTCTAAAACCCGGAACCATCTTCCAGAAGATGAGACAGACCTCAACTCTGACAATGTTCACATCCAGGCAGGAAACAGTTCTGCTGTAAATGAACACTGAACTGATTTATCTGCACTTTTCTTTTTAATTACATGAATGAATTCCTGGTTATGTTGGTCCACAAGGCTCCATCTATGTCCTGGGATGCTACCTAACTTCCTACCTAAATGACATTTGAAGAGAGTGCTGCCAGAGCTGAAACGGCGACTCCAGTCAAACGCCACTCGTCCAGACCCTCGACAAGGTGACATTTGGCTAATTGTCTATAGTCTTTGGGAACTCTGTTTCCCAGTGGAGGTCCTGGCAAAGTAATTAAATCCAAAAAGTTGCCGACCAATGTTAAAGAGTGACTCCACTGGAGGAGATAGCTGCTCCTGCTGCTGCCAGGACTGGTGGCCAGTTAGCCCAGCTAGCAGCATCATCAGTGGACAAAGGTAGTGCTTAGAGAAGCTTTGTCCACACATGCTTCCAGGTCAACCCTCAGCCAGTCATGGTGAGTCAGAGGTGAAAACCATTCCTTTAACCTGGTTGTAAATATGTTTATTTCTGCTGCAATGTTTGACATTTTAACGGACATTTTATGGATCCAGACCTAGTGGTCACTGGAGGAACTGCATCTTTTGTGCTTTCACCTTGAGCTCAGCTCTGAAAACCAGATTTTGCACATAGTTTTAATTAATTTGGGGTTTGGCTGGAGTCAGCTCCTGCCAAGAGGGTGGCCACAGGAGCTTTACAGCTCTGCTTCTCAGAGAACACTCTCAGAAACCCACAGGTGACATCACAAAGGGTTTGTCCAGATCTTACACGGTCTGTGGTTGGAGCAGAGTAGAGCCTGAAGGTCTGGACGTACCCTGTGAGGACAAGACTTTTCTTCGAACAACAGACTGAAGGAACCTCCTGAAGCACAAACTAACTTCAAATGACTGTGAGCGGCTGTGACGCTTCGTCGGAGCGACAAAGATGACATTTCTGGAAACCACCTGTGCTCTGGTTTGTTCCAAAAATGTGTGTTTTCTCTGTGAGGAAAAGTGAGGTGAACGTCGGCATGGGAGTTGACAGAAACGGGTCGGACAGGTCTGAACCGCCGTGACTAACTCCTGTGTTTTGACCCTGCAGACGTGTGGACGGGCTGACGGGAGCTGATAGGTGGAGGCAGTATGCTAATTGCTTCACCTGAGGAGTGAAAATCAGCGTGTAGATCACACCTGAGCACAAACGCACACACTCGTTCCTGTCTGGTGGATTCAGGCGTCCTCGCATCAGGTCGCAGCCAGCGGCGTGCCAAACAAGACGCTAATAAAGTGTAAAGGTAGAAACGATGGGCCTCCAGCAGTCAAGTCCAAACGTGGAACAATGCTGGAGCTTTATTTTGTGTTTGTGCCTTAGTTCCCTCTGCAAGAACATAACAGATCCAACGTCTGACAGGATGCACAAACACCCTCCACAAGAGCAGATTCTAGGTTTACGAGGGAAAAGCTGCTGATTGGCTTATCAGATGTGCACAGCTCTGAAGGTCCAACCGCAGTCATCAGGTTCAGGTCTGGACACTGACCAGGTCATTCTAAAACCTACAGCAGAGCTATACCTGTCAGCCAGATGTCCTCACGTGTCTCTAGAAGACTCTGGCCTACAGAGGACTTCGCGGTCCACTCAGTGACTGACAGGTGTCCAGGTCCCAACCATCATCCCTCCACCACCGTGCTTGACAGTGGGTCTCAGGTGTTTCTGCTGGTTTTCTCCAAACATGGTTATCAACATTAGAACCAAACATCTCCACGCTGGTCTCATCAGTCCAGAGGACGTTGTTATAGAAGTCTGCTGGTTTGTTCAGATGCAGGTTTGTGAACCTTGGTCGTTGGTTCCATGTTCTTTTTAGATGAAAGGTTTCCTCCTGGTTCTTCCAGACAAACAGCCTTGCCTCAGGCTTCTTCCCGTTGTGCCTGGATGGACTTTTCATGGACATTCCTTCAATATTCCTGCAATGTTCCTGCAACATTCCATCCACCATGCTTGGACATGGAACATTCGTGTTTTGTTTTTTCAAGTTGTGATGTTCACTGTGGGAAGATTGACATTTGTCTTGAATGTTTTTCTCTTGGCATTCTGAATTAGACATGATTTTATAACCTTTTCCAGATCTTCCAAGCACCAATGTCTGTGACAGAGGTTTGGATTATTGAGACCCATGCCCTCAGCCGCCATCGGTTCCCCCTAAACCCTTTAGTCATATGACCCTTTGTTGTGAATGGTGACCCCTCAGGAGGGCAGACATTATTTGTTCAAGCTAAGCTCAACTAGGCTTCATGGAAGTAGGCGGGGCCACCGAGCCGCGGCCATCGGGCACGGCCACCAAGATCCAGCCACCACGTGGTCTCTGCCAAACCCCGCCATCGGACACAGCCACCAGGCACAGCCACCGAGACCTGCCAAGGAGAGGCATTAGCTCAAGTGCTTCAGACATTTGGGTAGGAGCCAAAACACCTCCCCAGTGCATTTCAGCAAACTGACCCAACATCTGTTGGGTCAGTTTGCTGGTCTGCAGACCAGCTGATGATAAGTTGATCACTGATGGTGATAAGAACCTGGATTCACCTCTCAAATCCCATGGAAGCAGCAGGTGGTACTCATGACTGCCACATGGATTGAATTTTTTGTTAACTGGTTGCTGGTCAACGTTTAGGGACATCTGCGTGTCAACAGATTAAATTATGACCCTGGAATGCGGCTGTTGCCTTTAGTTTAATGCCGCTGCATACTTCTGCAGCACATACACTCCAAACTTTTTCTCTGATTCAGATAAACGCTGAGTCACGTTTCTAGGATGCAGCTAAAATTCCTTACAGGATAAAACCAAGATAAACCAGGAAAAAACCAGGATAGAACCAAAATAAAACCAGAATCAAACCAAGATAGAACCAGGATAAAACCAAGATAGAACCAGGATAAAACCAAGATAGAACCAGGATAAAACCAAGATAGAACCAGGATAAAACCAAGATAGAACCAGGATAAAACCACGATAGAACCAGGATAAAACCACGATAGAACCAGGATAAAATCAGGATAGAACCAGGATAAAATCAGGATAAAACCAAGATAGAACCAAAATAAAACCAGAGTCAAACCAAGATAGAACCAGGATAAAACCAAGATATAACCAGGATAAAACCACGATAGAACCAGGATAAAACCACGATAGAACCAGGATAAAGTCAGGATAAAACCAAGATAGAACCAGGCTAAAGTCAGGATAAAACCAAGATAGAACCAGGCTAAAGTCAGGATAAAACCAAGATAGAACCAGGCTAAAGTCAGGATAAAACCAAGATAGAACCAGGAAAAAACCAGGATAGAACCAAAATAAAACCAGAATCAAACCAAGATAGAACCAGGATAAAACCAAGATAGAACCAGGATAAAACCACGATAGAACCAGGATAAAACCACGATAGAACCAGGATAAAATCAGGATAAAACCAAGATAGAACCAAAATAAAACCAGAGTCAAACCAAGATAGAACCAGGATAAAACCAAGATAGAACCAGGATAAAACCAAGATAGAACCAGGATAAAACCAAGATAGAACCAGGATAAAACCACGATAGAACCAGGATAAAACCACGATAGAACCAGGCTAAAGTCAGGATAAAACCAAGATAGAACCAGGCTAAAGTCAGGATAAAACCAAGATAGAACCAGGCTAAAATCAGGATAAAACCAAGATAGAACCAGGATAAAACCACGATAGAACCAGGATAAAACCATGATAGAACCAGGATAGAACCACGATAGAACCAGGATAAAACCACGATAGAACCAGGATAAAACCACGATAGAACCAAGATAGTACCAGGATAGAACCAAGATAGTACCAGGATAGAACCAAGATAGTACCAGGATAAAACCACGATAGTACCAGGATAAAACCACGATAGTACCAGGATAAAACCACGATACTACCAGGATAAAACCACGATAGAACCAGGATAAAATCAGGATAAAACCAAGATAGAACCAAAATAAAACCAGAGACAAACCAAGATAGAACCAGGATAAAACCAAGATAGAACCAGGATAAAACCACGATAGAACCAGGATAAAACCAAGTTTGAACCAGGATAAAACCACGATAGAACCAGGATAAAACCACGATACTACCAGGATAAAACACGATACTACCAGGATAAAACCACGATAGAACCAGGATAAAATCAGGATAAAACCAAGTTTGAACCAGGATAAAACCACGATAGAACCAGGATAAAACCACGATACTACCAGGATAAAACACGATACTACCAGGATAAAACCACGATAGAACCAGGATAAAATCAGGATAAAACCAAGATAGAACCAAAATAAAACCAGAGTCAAACCAAGATAGAACCAGGATAAAACCAAGATATAACCAGGATAAAACCACGATAGAACCAGGATAAAACCACGTTTGAACCAGGATAAAACCACGTTTGAACCAGGATAAAACCAGAGTCAAACCAAGATAGAACCAGGATAAAACCAGGTTAAAATCAGGATAAAACCAAGATAGAACCAGGATAAAACCACGATAGAACCAGGATAAAACCAGAGTCAAACCAAGATAGAACCAGGATAAAACCAGGTTAAAACCAAGATAGAACCAGGATAAAGCCACATTGAACCAGGATAAAATCAGGATAAAACCACGATTGAACCAAGATTGAACCACGATAGAACCAGGATAAAACCACGATAGAATCAGGATAAAACCACGATAGAACCAGGATAAAACCACGATAGAACCAGGATAAAACCACGATTGAACCAGGACAAAACCACGATTGAACCAGGATAAAACCACGATTGAACCAGGATAAAACCACGATTGAACCAGGATAAAACCACGATTGAACCAGGATAAAACCACGATTGAACCAGGATAAAACCACGATTGAACCAGGATAAAACCACGATAGAACCAGGATAAAACCAGAGTCAAACCAAGATAGAACCAGGATAAAACCAGGTTAAAATCAGGATAAAACCAAGATAGAACCAGGATAAAGCCACATTGAACCAGGATAAAACCACGATTGAACCAGGACAAAACCACGATAGAACCAGGATAAAACCACGATAGAACCAGGATAAAACCACGATTGAACCAGGACAAAACCACGATTGAACCAGGACAAAACCACGATTGAACCAGGACAAAACCACGATAGAACCAGGATAAAACCACGATTGAACCAGGATAAAACCACGATTGAACCAGGATAAAACCACGGTTGAACCAGGACAAAACCACGATTGAACCAGGACAAAACCACGATTGAACCAGGATAAAACCACGATTGAACCAGGATAAAACCACGATACTACCAGGATAAAACCACGATTGAACCAGGCTAAAATCAGGATAAAACCAAGATAGAACCAAAATAAAACCAGAGTCAAACCACGATAGAACCAGGATAAAACCAAGATATAACCAGGATAAAACCACGATAGAACCAGGATAAAACCACGTTTGAACCAGGATAATACCACGATAGAACCAGGATAAAACCACGATAGAACCAGGATAAAACCAGAGTCAAACCAAGATAGAACCAGGATAAAACCAGGTTAAAATCAGGATAAAACCAAGATAGAACCAGGATAAAGCCACATTGAACCAGAATAAAATCAGGATAAAACCACGATTGAACCAAGATTAAACCACGATAGAACCAGGATAAAACCACGATAGTACCAGGATAAAACAACGATAGTACCACGATAGAACCAAGATAAAACCAGGATAGAACCAAGATAGTACCAGGATAGAACCACGATAGTACCAGGATAAAACCACGATAGTACCACGATAGAACCAAGATAAAACCAGGATAGAACCAAGATAGTACCAGGATAAAACCACGATAGTACCAGGATAAAACCACGATAGTACCAGGATAAAACCACGATAGTACCAGGATAAAACCACGATAGTACCAGGATAAAACCACGATACTACCAGGACAAAACCACGATAGAACCAGGATAAAACCACGTTTGAACCAGGATAAAACCACGATAGAACCAGGATAAAACCACGATAGAACCAGGATAAAACCAGAGTCAAACCAGGATAGAACCAGGATAAAACCAGGTTAAAATCAGGATAAAACCAAGATAGAACCACGATAGAACCAGGATAGAACCACGATAGAACCAGGATAAAACCACGATAGAACCAGGATAAAACCACGATAGAACCAGGACAAAACCACGATTGAACTAGGACAAAACCACGATTGAACCAGGACAAAACCACGATTGAACCAGGACAAAACCACGATTGAACCAGGACAAAACCACCATAGAACCAGGACAAAACCACCATAGAACCAAGATTGAACCAGGATAAAACCACAATTGAACCAGGATAAAACCACAATTGAACCAGGATAAAACCACGATAGAACCAGGATAAAACCACGATAGAACCAGGATAAAACCACGATAGAACAAGGATAAAGTCAGGATAAAACCAAGATAGAACCAGGCTAAAGTCAGGATAAAACCAAGATAGAACCAGGCTACAGTCAGGATAAAACCAAGATAGAACCAGGCTACAATCAGGATAAAACCAAGATAGAACCAGGATAAAACCACGATAGAACCAGGATAAAACCACGATAGAACCAGGATAAAACCAAGATAGAACCAGGATAAAACCAAGATAGAACCAGGATAAAACCACGATAGAACCAGGATAAAACCACGATAGAACCAGGATAAAATCAGGATAAAACCAAGATAGAACCAAAATAAAACCAGAGTCAAACCAAGATAGAACCAGGAAAAAACCAAGATAGAACCAGGAAAAAACCAAGATATAACCAGGATAAAACCACGATAGAACCAGGATAAAACCACGATAGAACCAGGATAAAGTCAGGATAAAACCAAGATAGAACCAGGCTAAAGTCAGGATAAAACCAAGATAGAACCAGGCTAAAATCAGGATAAAACCAAGATAGAACCAAAATAAAACCAAGATAGAACCAGGATAAAACCAAGATAGAACCAGGATAAAACCACGATAGTACCAGGATAAAACACGATAGAACCAGGATAAAACCACGATAGAACCAGGATAAAACCACGATAGAACCAGGATAAAACCACGATAGAACCAGGATAAAACCACGATAGAACCAGGATAAAACCACGATAGAACCAAGATAAAACCACGATAGAACCACGATAGTACCAGGATAGAACCACGATAGTACCAGGATAAAACCACGATAGTACCAGGATAAAACCACGATAGTACCAGGATAAAACCTTGATAGTACCAGGATAAAACCACGATACTACCAGGATAAAACCACGATAGAACCAGGATAAAACCACGATAGAACCAGGATAAAACCAGAGTCAAACCAAGATAGAACCAGGATAAAACCAGGTTAAAACCAAGATAGAACCAGGATAAAGCCACATTGAACCAGGATAAAATCAGGATAAAACCACGATTGAACCAAGATTGAACCACGATAGAACCAGGATAAAACCACGATAGAATCAGGATAAAACCACGATAGAACCAGGATAAAACCACGATAGAACCAGGATAAAACCACGATTGAACCAGGACAAAACCACGATTGAACCAGGATAAAACCACGATTGAACCAGGATAAAACCACGATTGAACCAGGATAAAACCACGATTGAACCAGGATAAAACCACGATAGAACCAGGATAAAACCAGAGTCAAACCAAGATAGAACCAGGATAAAACCAGGTTAAAATCAGGATAAAACCAAGATAGAACCAGGATAAAGCCACATTGAACCAGGATAAAACCACGATTGAACCAGGACAAAACCACGATAGAACCAGGATAAAACCACGATAGAACCAGGATAAAACCACGATTGAACCAGGACAAAACCACGATTGAACCAGGACAAAACCACGATTGAACCAGGACAAAACCACGATAGAACCAGGATAAAACCACGATTGAACCAGGATAAAACCACGATTGAACCAGGATAAAACCACGGTTGAACCAGGACAAAACCACGGTTGAACCAGGACAAAACCACGATTGAACCAGGATAAAACCACGATTGAACCAGGATAAAACCACGATTGAACCAGGACAAAACCACGATTGAACCAGGACAAAACCACGATTGAACCAGGATAAAACCACGATAAGAGTGTGTGAGTGTGTGAGTGTGTGAGTGTGTGAGTGAGTGAGTGAGTGTGTGTGTGTGTGTGTGTGTGTGTGAGTGTGTGTGTGTGTGTGTGTTTGTGTGTGACCTTTGATCGGCCCCAGACTGATGTTCTTGTTGAAGAACGGAGAGCTTTTAGAGTGTTTTAGAAGAGGAATTTTGAGACGGACTTTTGCTAAGTTTAATCATATTTGTCTCAATGTGGTTCTCAGAAAACAACGCATAAAAGTGGGTTTATTTAATATGTAATATTCAGATCGAAGAGTTAATTGAATGCTTGCGGGACTGAGGTTGTGAAAATAAATGATCTGATAGGTTTTAAAAATATTTAAATTAATAACAGAGACATTGTATTACATTAATCATGTGTAGATTATGACAGGGATAAAATCTCATACTGGATCAGACCTGCGGTTCCTTTACCCCCCACCAAGGTCCGCCTCCAGACCTGGGGTTTGTCTACGGACCGCTAGGGTCCAGACCCGTGGCTCCTCTACTGACCGCTTGAGCAAATTCCTTGTTTCCAACTAACTTTGATTGACATAAAGTGGGTGTGTCACAGATCTTTAGACCTGCTTGTTCATCCCCTACCAACATGTTGTCATGCAGTAAAACTCTTCAGAAGCCTGAGGGTTTTTGAAAGACAGCTTGTCCAGATGTTTTAATATGGTCTTTGGGGCTGATGCAGGAACTCTCTAGGATATGCTGCTCCATGTGGTTGGAAGAGGTACTGCTACTTTGCTGGGTGAAATGTCAATGTTACGTCAATGTTAGTCAAAGCAGCTTTGAAGAAGGAAGCAGAGTTTGGGTCAGAGCCGGGCGCTTACTGGGTTGTGTTTGGAGCGCCGCTGCTCCACCAGCCTGACGCCGGCAGCTGTTTTGTGTGTCCTGCTTCTTACTCATTACATCTGACTGCTGGTGACCAAAGTGATCACGTGTCTGAGTCGCTGTCATCCGACTCATCCTCTCTCTGCTGATGCTGCTGTTATTACCAAGTGCTGATGTTAAGTACTATTTCCTCCCTCCGTCAGTGAATCACAAACTTTAAGTCCGCAGAGACACAAATGTAACTCCAACTGTAAGACGTACCTTACAGTCATTGAGGAAACGTCCCCTGTTTTATCTTTAGAAAATTAAAGCCAAAAAGAGAGTGAAAATCAGGTGGGAGCAGGACCACTTACTGTTCCTAAAGAATTTACAAGTAGCAGCCCTTCATCAGCCCTTGATGAAGGGGGATCAGGTCTTCAGGCTTGCTGGTCTGGAGCCTTCAGCTGTGTGATACCACAATGCCAAGGGGGAAAGACTTCAGCAGTGGTTGTGAATATTTTTCTAAGCTGAGCAACCAGAAGCAGATTGATGGACAGATTTAGAATGAAAGTAAGGTAACTTCAGTTAGTAAAGGTGACTTCAGTTAGTAAAGGTAACTATAGTTGGTAAAGGTGACTATAGTTAGTAAAGGTGACTATAGTTGGTAAAGGTGACTATAGTTGGTAAAGGTGACTATAGTTAGTAAAGGTGGCTATAGTTGGTAAATGTGACTATAGTTGGTAAAGGTGACTATAGTTGGTAAATGTAACTATAGTTGGTAAAGGTGACTATAGTTGGTAAATGTAACTATAGTTGGTAAAGGTGACTATAGTTGGTAAAGGTGACTATAGTTAGTAAAGGTGGCTATAGTTGGTAAATGTGACTATAGTTGGTAAAGGTGACTATAGTTGGTAAATGTAACTATAGTTGGTAAAGGTGACTATAGTTGGTAAATGTAACTATAGTTGGTAAAGGTGACTATAGTTAGTAAAGGTGACTATAGTTAGTAAAGGTGACTATAGTTAATAAAGGTGACTATAGTTAGTAAAGGTGACTATAGTTGGTAAAGGTGACTATAGTTGGTAAAGGTGACTATAGTTGGTAAAGGTGACTATAGTTGGTAAATGTAACTATAGTTGGTAAAGGTGACTATAGTTGGTAAAGGTGACTATAGTTAGTAAAGGTGACTATAGTTAGTAAAGGTGACTATAGTTAATAAAGGTGACTATAGTTAGTAAAGGTGACTATAGTTAGTAAAGGTGACTATAGTTGGTAAAGGTGACTATAGTTAATAAAGGTGACTATAGTTGGTAAAGGTGACTATAGTTAGTAAAGGTGACTATAGTTGGTAAAGGTGACTATAGTTGGTAAAGGTGACTATAGTTAGTAAAGGTGGCTATAGTTAGTAAAGGTGACTATAGTTAATAAAGGTGACTATAGTTAGTAAAGGTGACTATAGTTGGTAAAGGTGACTATAGTTGGTAAAGGTGACTATAGTTGGTAAAGGTGACTATAGTTGGTAAATGTAACTATAGTTGGTAAAGGTGACTATAGTTGGTAAAGGTGACTATAGTTAGTAAAGGTGACTATAGTTAGTAAAGGTGACTATAGTTAATAAAGGTGACTATAGTTAGTAAAGGTGACTATAGTTAGTAAAGGTGACTATAGTTGGTAAAGGTGACTATAGTTAATAAAGGTGACTATAGTTGGTAAAGGTGACTATAGTTAGTAAAGGTGACTATAGTTGGTAAAGGTGACTATAGTTGGTAAAGGTGACTATAGTTAGTAAAGGTGGCTATAGTTAGTAAAGGTGACTATAGTTGGTAAAGGTGACTATAGTTGGTAAAGGTGACTATAGTTGGTAAATGTAACTATAGTTGGTAAAGGTGACTATAGTTAGTAAAGGTGACTATAGTTGGTAATGTAACTATAGTTGGTAAAGGTGACTATAGTTGGTAAAGGTGACTATAGTTGGTAAAGGTGACTATAGTTGGTAAATGTAACTATAGTTGGTAAATGTAACTATAGTTGGTAAAGGTGACTATAGTTAGTAAAGGTGACTATAGTTGGTAAAGGTGACTATAGTTGGTAAAGGTAACTATAGTTGGTAAAGGTGACTATAGTTAGTAAAGGTGGCTATAGTTGGTAAAGGTGACTATAGTTGGTAAAGGTGACTATAGTTGGTAAATGTGACTATAGTTGGTAAATGTAACTATAGTTGGTAAAGGTGACTATAGTTAGTAAAGGTGACTATAGTTGGTAAATGTAACTATAGTTGGTAAAGGTGACTATAGTTGGTAAAGGTGACTATAGTTATTAAAGGTGACTATAGTTGGTAAAGGTGACTATAGTTAATAAAGGTGACTATAGTTGGTAAAGGTGACTATAGTTGGTAAAGGTGACTATAGTTGGTAAATGTAACTATAGTTGGTAAAGGTGACTATAGTTAGTAAAGGTGACTATAGTTGGTAAAGGTGACTATAGTTGGTAAAGGTGACTATAGTTGGTAAAGGTGACTATAGTTAATAAAGGTAACTATAGTTGGTAAAGGTAACTATAGTTGGTAAAGGTGACTGTAGTTGGTAAAGGTGACTGTAGTTGGTAAAGGTGACTATAGTTGGTAAAGGTGACTATAGTTAGTAAAGGTGACTATAGTTGGTAAAGGTGACTATAGTTGGTAAAGGTGACTATAGTTAGTAAAGGTGACTATAGTTAGTAAAGGTGACTATAGTTGGTAAAGGTGACTGTAGTTGGTAAAGGTGACTATAGTTAGTAAAGGTGACTATAGTTAATAAAGGTGACTATAGTTGGTAAAGGTGACTATAGTTAATAAAGGTGACTATAGTTGGTAAAGGTGACTATAGTTGGTAAAGGTGACTATAGTTAGTAAAGGTGACTATAGTTGGTAAAGGTGACTATAGTTGGTAAAGGTGACTATAGTTAATAAAGGTGACTATAGTTAATAAAGGTGACTATAGTTGGTAAAGGTGACTATAGTTGGTAAAGGTGACTATAGTTGGTAAAGGTGACTATAGTTGGTAAAGGTGACTATAGTTGGTAAAGGTGACTATAGTTGGTAAAGGTGACTATAGTTGGTAAAGGTGACTATAGTTGGTAAAGGTAACTATAGTTGGTAAAGGTGACTATAGTTGGTAAAGGTGACTATAGTTGGTAAAGGTGACTATAGTTGGTAAAGGTAACTATAGTTGGTAAAGGTGACTATAGTTGGTAAAGGTGACTATAGTTGGTAAAGGTGACTATAGTTGGTAAATGTAACTATAGTTGGTAAAGGTGACTATAGTTAGTAAAGGTGACTATAGTTGGTAAATGTAACTATAGTTGGTAAAGGTGACTATAGTTGGTAAAGGTGACTATAGTTGGTAAAGGTGACTATAGTTGGTAAATGTAACTATAGTTGGTAAATGTAACTATAGTTGGTAAAGGTGACTATAGTTAGTAAAGGTGACTATAGTTGGTAAAGGTGACTATAGTTGGTAAAGGTAATTATAGTTGGTAAAGGTGACTATAGTTAGTAAAGGTGGCTATAGTTGGTAAAGGTGACTATAGTTGGTAAAGGTGACTATAGTTGGTAAATGTAACTATAGTTGGTAAAGGTGACTATAGTTAGTAAAGGTGACTATAGTTGGTAAATGTAACTATAGTTGGTAAAGGTGACTATAGTTGGTAAAGGTGACTATAGTTATTAAAGGTGACTATAGTTGGTAAAGGTGACTATAGTTAATAAAGGTGACTATAGTTGGTAAAGGTGACTATAGTTGGTAAAGGTGACTATAGTTGGTAAATGTAACTATAGTTGGTAAAGGTGACTATAGTTAGTAAAGGTGACTATAGTTGGTAAAGGTGACTATAGTTGGTAAAGGTGACTATAGTTGGTAAAGGTGACTATAGTTAATAAAGGTGACTATAGTTGGTAAAGGTAACTATAGTTGGTAAAGGTGACTGTAGTTGGTAAAGGTGACTGTAGTTGGTAAAGGTGACTATAGTTGGTAAAGGTGACTATAGTTAGTAAAGGTGACTATAGTTGGTAAAGGTGACTATAGTTGGTAAAGGTGACTATAGTTAGTAAAGGTGACTATAGTTAGTAAAGGTGACTATAGTTGGTAAAGGTGACTGTAGTTGGTAAAGGTGACTATAGTTAGTAAAGGTGACTATAGTTAATAAAGGTGACTATAGTTGGTAAAGGTGACTATAGTTAATAAAGGTGACTATAGTTGGTAAAGGTGACTATAGTTGGTAAAGGTGACTATAGTTAGTAAAGGTGACTATAGTTAATAAAGGTGACTATAGTTGGTAAAGGTGACTATAGTTAATAAAGGTGACTATAGTTAATAAAGGTGACTATAGTTGGTAAAGGTGACTATAGTTGGTAAAGGTGACTATAGTTGGTAAAGGTGACTATAGTTGGTAAAGGTGACTATAGTTGGTAAAGGTAACTATAGTTGGTAAAGGTGACTATAGTTAGTAAAGGTGACTATAGTTGGTAAAGGTGACTATAGTTGGTAAAGGTAACTATAGTTGGTAAAGGTGACTATAGTTGGTAAAGGTGACTATAGTTGGTAAAGGTGACTATAGTTGGTAAAGGTGACTATAGTTGGTAAAGGTGACTATAGTTGGTAAAGGTAACTATAGTTGGTAAAGGTGACTATAGTTAGTAAAGGTGACTATAGTTGGTAAAGGTGACTATAGTTGGTAAAGGTAACTATAGTTGGTAAAGGTGACTATAGTTGGTAAAGGTGACTATAGTTGGTAAAGGTGACTATAGTTAGTAAAGGTGACTATAGTTAATAAAGGTGACTATAGTTGGTAAAGGTGACTATAGTTAGTAAAGGTGACTATAGTTGGTAAAGGTGACTATAGTTAATAAAGGTGACTATAGTTAGTAAAGGTGACTATAGTTGGTAAAGGTGACTATAGTTAATAAAGGTGACTATAGTTGGTAAAGGTGACTATAGTTGGTAAAGGTAACTATAGTTGGTAAAGGTGACTATAGTTGGTAAAGGTGACTATAGTTAGTAAAGGTGACTATAGTTGGTAAAGGTGACTATAGTTAGTAAAGGTGACTATAGTTAGTAAAGGTAACTATAGTTAATAAAGGTGACTATAGTTAGTAAAGGTGACTATAGTTAATAAAGGTGACTATAGTTGGTAAAGGTGACTATAGTTGGTAAAGGTGACTATAGTTGGTAAAGGTGACTATAGTTAATAAAGGTAACTATAGTTAGTAAAGGTGACTATAGTTAATAAAGGTGACTATAGTTAATAAAGGTGACTATAGTTAATAAAGGTGACTATAGTTGGTAAAGGTGACTATAGTTAATAAAGGTGACTATAGTTGGTAAAGGTGACTAAAGTTAATACAGGTGACTATAGTTAATAAAGGTGACTATAGTTGGTAAAGGTAACTTCAGTTAGCATGTTCCAACCAACTGCCAGGCTTGTTTGTCCCACCCATTTGATTATTTTTGGATTAATATGGGTCGGTGGAGTCATGTCTTGCTAAGATGCTGCTGTCCAGACAATAAAGATACAAATCAACACTTGAGAAAACCAATGTTTTTTTTATATGATCAGTGGTTGAACTCCACAGTCAGAAGAAGAGTTTCTAGGAGAAAACCTATTCTGTGTAAAAACAGCAGAAGTTCACAAAACCTAATGTCCAGAACCAGTTTTTAATCATTGTATCTCTAGTACTTGTACTAGTGATTCCAGGTACCAGAGTGGATGGAAAATAGTTTATTTAATTTAATTTCCTAAATCCAACTAAGCACAGTTAAATGTCTGTTCTGGCAGTTTAATCCAAAACAATGTCCAGAAGATCAGCAAGGACGTCCACATTTGTTAACTGTCAACATTACCTAAACTTATTTAATTGTATTTGTGATAGTTTTCTGCTCACGATGTGTCTTAAACATCTTGGGACAAAGTTTCCTCGTGTGATCCTGTAAATAACACAGATAGTTTGTCAGAGTTGGCAACTATAACTGGGGCGGGGCTTTCTGACAGGTCAATAGAATGATGAAAAAAGGTGAAGATGTTTATTTGAGGTTTGATTTGTCTAAAACTCAGGGCCACTACGATTTAATCCAGCAGTGTTTATCATCATCACTGAGGCCGAACAGACGCTCCGGACGTCGGTAATAACAGCTGATTGTTGAGCAGCTAATCAACACCACTGCAGAGTTAATGAGCTCATCTTGCCTGGGAGAGACCCTCAGATTCTGCTCAACACACACTAAACAGTCTCTCTACGTGGAAACTAAAAATCCTGCGGCTTTAATGTGCACTCACAAACTGACACACAAACGTATGTGTCACGTAGCCACTGTCACATCGAGGATCTTCTCGTCGGCAATAACAAGCAGGAGAGCTGCTGCCACAGGAAAACACTCACACACACTAATGATGCAGAGCGGTCTGAGGTCTGCTCGGAGATCAAACCACAGCAGAAGAGCACGTCTGAAAACCACGAATTAGAAGGTTATCCTGGTCCCTGGCTAAAGAGAGGAACTACAATGACGGATAACTACCAAAAATAAGCATTTATAAACTCTGAAAAGGACAAAACCAAAAACATACTCACCGCTCCGACTCGCCGCTATTTGCAAACATGAACAATATAAAGAGAACAGAGAACCCCCTGATGTTCTCCACAGGTTTCTAAAGACCTAACGTGGATGCCATCTGGACTGTGGTCATCCCTGATTAATCCAGAGTAAACAGATGAGTGTCTGCTATTGTTCTTGTGTCCCACAGGGTTCAGTTCTAGGGCCAGTCTTGTTCAGTTTATACATGCAGCCCTTGGGAAGTATTAATCGGAACCACGGCATTCATTCAGTTTGTAAAACTGTGTTTTTCCACCTCCGTAATATCACAAAGATCAGGAGCATCCTCTCGCAGAGTGATGCTGGAAAACTAATTCATGCGATCGTATCTTCTAGACTAGATTACTGTAACGTGTTGTTGGCTGGATGTCCAAGTAATTCTCTGAAGATCCTCCAGCTGATCCAAAATGCAGCAGCGCGAATGCTGACAGGAATCAACAAGAGAGACCACGTCTCTCCAGTTTTAGCTTCCCTCCATCGGCTCCCCGGAAAACTCAGAATCCAATTCAACATTTCATTACTTATAAAGTCCTAAACATCCCAACTCCTGGTTTTCTCCAAGACCTGATGGTTCCTCATGTTCCTAACAGAGTTCTCCGTTCTCAGAGTGCAGGTTTACTCGTAGTTCCTTGAAGATCCAGATGTAGATCTGGAGGACGGGTCTTCTGCTATCAGGAACCATCACTATGGAACCAACTTCCAGTTTGGGTGAAGGAGGCTGACACCACCTCCACCTTTAAAACCAAACTTCAAACGTTTGTGTTCAGTAAAACATCTAGTTGGTGTAAACTTTAGTGTGTCAGGACCAGTAGTCACAGCTGCAGCTGCAGGACCAGACTGGAGCAGCTGGTCTTCAACACAGCTTCATCTGGATCTGCTGCTGTAGACCTGCTGCAGGGGGACACCAACATGATCCTCTGACCTGCAGTCCCACCTCTGACCACCTCAGTTCTGCTGTCTACACCTGTTTAGATAGTGGTCTCTGTAGTCCACCAACTAACCAGGTACCAGTCTGATGGACAGAAAACTCAGTTCTCCAGTTAACAGATGATTATACTGATGGATCTGGTCTTTGGTACCTTTGACGGTGTGTCTGTGTCTCTTCTCTCTACTTCCTGTTCTACCTGCTGGTCTTCAGCAGGAGGGTCCCCCTCATGATCCAGGTCCTGGTCCAGGTTTCTTCCCCCTTATGATCCAGGTCCTGGTCCAGGTTTCTTCCCCCTTAAAGGGGAGTTTTTACCTGCCGTTGTTTATGTAATACTTGATCGGGGGTCATGTTCTGGTCTCTGGAAAGATCCTGGAGACGACTTGTGTTGTAATAGACGCTGTATAAATAAAACTGAATGAAACGAGTCTGGAAGTTGAAGAGACAAATTCCACCTCAAAAAGTTTTTTTTAGCCTACCCTAGCTTTTGCTGACCTGTGAGGATTCTGCCTGAAACTGTCCTCGTTTCAGATGTTGTTACTGAAGCAATGTGTTGAACGAGGACCGCCAGGGCCGTCAGTTAAGGTAACCAAGTGTAGCTAGTCTAGCGTCGGCCTGGCCAGGTGTTCCAAACAGAGCAGCCAACTCGAGCAGCATTTGGACCTTCCTGCCTGAAGGACACAGGTGGTTCTCATCAGTGCCGGTTTGGCCTGAGCTCAACCCCCGGTCCCACCACTAGCATGGCTGCCTTGGCTTTAAATCGCTTATTCCATGTAATTTATTTAGGTTTTCCTGATGAGATCAATAAAATTCTCCCACCATACAAACGGCTAACTACGGAGACCAAAACTGTGTTTGTACCAGACTGCAAATATGTTTATTTCTGCGGTAAAGTTGAATATTTTTACCTGGAGGTCAATGAATCCAGACCCTAGTGGTCTGTAGAGAACCTGTATGATTTGGCGCTTTCATACTAGTTTAGTTTGGTGTACCTCTTGGGTTAGAGCGACGACCTCACAAGTTGTGACGGTATAGGGATAACCTGAAACAAGAACTGCCAGAACTCAGGCCAAACTCCGCCAGAGCTAAGAGCTTGGTGCGGGCTGGTAGCGCAGACAGAAACGCTGACAGCAGCGGCAGCTGAACTGCAGCCGCGACTTGGACCCTTCCAGGGTGGTGGTGATGATGAGGAGGTGAAGGTAGGGGGAATTGGTTGTCAGAGCAGCAACCAGAAGGAGTTTTCTGGTCAGGAGTTGTCTAGGATTGGATATGGGCATCTTTGGCTGTTGGGTACTGCTGGATCAGCAACAGTTGGAGCAGGAAGAAGTAAGTGTTCAAAAAGAACCCAAATTCAATTTGCTGAAAATTAGAAATGTGAAGGTGAGCATTGATTGAGTCATATTAGAGAAAAAGCCCAATGCCTTTCTTTTCTGTCTAAGTTTGAGTTTTATGTTGCACCTGAGATTGTCTTGCTGTCTCAGCAAGTGGGATGAAAGTCCTCATTTGTGTTTGTTTTTGTCCGACAGGTGTTCTCAGGAATCTTCACGGCAGAGATGTTGCTGAAGATCATTGCTCTGGATCCCTACTACTACTTCCAGACAGGCTGGAACATCTTTGACAGCATCATCGTCTGCCTTAGCCTCATGGAGCTCGGCCTGTCCGACGTCGAGGGGCTCAGCGTGCTTCGATCCTTCAGATTGGTAAACACAGATTACACATGGACCATCCCACCTATGACATCACTGAACAATGAAATGCTGCACACCTTGTTGATGTAGACATCTGGTTTTTCTAAAGCTGAACACGTTAAATTGACTTATGGCTAAATGGTGTCAAATCCTTCATTTCATTCATTAATAAGTATCCATGTTTACATTTAAAGCCCATAAAGACACATAAAAAAATAGGACATTAAAAATTTTACTGCTTTATAATGTTGTCATTCCTTCACACCTAAAATGTGTTCTGATATTGAGGAAACCACACTTTGGGCATGTTATGTTTCTAGAAGTAGGTTCTACTTTGTCCTGTCAAAACATTTGTGGACGTTTCTGGAACAGTCTTTGTACTCTGATGCAACACCAGACCATCACGGAGTCTGGATTCTGGATTGGTTTCTGACAGCAGTCTGGATTATCCTGTTCCTCTTTAGTCTGGAGCACACAATGCTCATTTCTTCGAGAATTATCCAGAATTCTGATTGTTAACATAAATCAAAGTGTCATCTGCAAATAAAATGACATTTGCGTCAACACCAGATGGTGCTGAGTGTTATGTCAAATGAAAGAAGCAGAAGTCCTCATAAAGAGCTATGTGCTACTCCTCAGTTAACACACTCCATGTTTCCATGGTGATGCTCCACCCCAGATGCTTCAGAGTTTGGGAGATGTCTTCTTTGGAAAAGGTTTACACCAGGATTCTTTATGCTCAAAAAAATGCTTGTAGGATTTGTGTTTCTTTCACTTCCTTCCTTTGTTCCCATCCTCCTTTCCTTCTTTCCTTAGACCTTTTCCTTCTTTGTTCCTTCTTTTCCTTCATTAGTCTTTTCCCATCTTTTCTTCAGTGCTTCTTTTCTTCCCTTCCTTCTTTTTTTTCAGACCCTCCCTTTCTACTGTGCTTCCTGAGCTCCTTCCTCCTTTCCCTCCTTCCTTCCTAAGCTCCTTTTTTTCTTAATTACTTAATTACTTTCTCAGTTGCTTCCTTTGTTTCTTCCACCCTCCCTCCCTTACCAACATTTTTTTGACATTTTTTCTGCCCTGAACTGGAACGAATTTGTGTTTTTATAAATGAAATGAACATGATGGAATAAAACATGACATTTCTTGGGTTTCTATTGTCTGTGATGAAATAAAAGGTGGTAGGAGCTGATTTATGGCCGAAGTGCCAATGAGATTGCAGCGTTTGTTGGGAAGATTCTTGTGAAGACCAATGATGAGCAATGTTGCTCTGTTGTCGTCGCTCATCAAAGTTCAACTGCGGTCAATTCTGATGCAGCGACAAGCAAGGAAGACCAGACGAGAGCGGAGGCGGCCAGCAGCCACCCAGAAAACACATGTAGGGAGGAAAAAAGCTTGCAACCGCTCGCATCCACTCGCTCAGATCTTCACAGCTGTCGTCATCACTCTTCGTCAGTCTCTTTAAGTGTCACTCTGGGCATCTTCAGTCTCCGCCAGAGTCAGAAACACTCATGTTTGATTTTAGGGCTTCTCTTTATCTTCTCTGGATTTTTCACTCTTGCTTCTTAATTATATAATTGTTTTTTTTTCTTTCCTGTCCAATCTGGTCTTTCCTTTCTATCTTCATCCTCTCTTTTTGTCCATTCTCTTTTGTTGGCATCACAAAGAAGAGAGGCAACTGAGTGAGCAGGGGAACTTGGAAATGGCACAGATGACCAAAACCACAGAAATGTGTCTGTTGCCCAGAATTTACAGTCATGAGCCGACGTCAGTCCCTCCTCTGAAACCTGTAACATTATCTAACAAACATGAAGTCATAAGGATGAGTACAATGATACTCAGAGTTCATGACCCGCTCGGTGACCACAGGATGTCCAGGTCCTGGGGGTGCACAAGAAGCCCAGACCATCATCCCTCCACCACTGTGCTGGACAGTGGGTCTGAGGGGTCATTAAAAGCATCATGCAGCATATTAAAACACCTGCAGTCATAAAAGATCGTTACACAGAGTATTTCTCATTAATGCAGCTTTTGAGGGCATGTTAACTTTTTAATTGACATTTATTAATGACTATAAACCGTCCGCACCTCAATAGATCGTTGGCAGGGCTCCACAGAGAGCTTTTAAGTCTTTCCACATCCACACACACATTCATCCAGAGCTTGTTTATCTGTTGAACACACACGGCCATGGATGAGCAGACTGGGGTATGTTTAGGCTCCGGTGTCATAACCAGGAACGCTTGGACATGTGGTGGTGCTGAGATCAAACTGAGGATTTCCTGACTGATGACTAAAGATAACGACTGTCCTGGAAGATGATGCATGTAGATGCTTGACCCACAGAGTCATGAGACCCACTTTACCAGCTTTGATGGCCCTGCACGGCTGACTCAGCATTTTTCAACATTTGTCCTTTCACCAGCTTCATGTGTTCTAGATGATAGGTATATATGTGCATACAAACCAGTGAAACTGCCCTGGAAAGATTCATTGATCCTCCTTGAAAAGATGTGAATGAGTGTTTCCATAGTAACACATTAAAGTTAAGTGTACACAGTAATAAACATCTCAGTTGTCTTCAGTTAGTCAGTCTGACCATTTAAAGGGTTTAAAGTGTCCCTCAGCTGTTTGGTATTGTGGTGTCCACCACCCTGAACATGGACCAGAGACACCCAAGGAGACAGTTGTCTGAGGAGATCAGGAAGAATATTCCAGACCAGCATGTTAAAGGCTGGAAGAGCATCTCCAAGCAGCTGGATGCTCCTGGGACATTTCATTTGGACTTTTAGACTCCACAGGACTGAAGACAACCTCCCTGGACGTGGACCACAACAACTTCCAACGAGATTCAAGATGAACTCCAACGTCCAGGTCCACCAGAGTCGGAGCACACCATCCACTGAAGCTACTGTGACCCATAGAGGAGGTTTGGTTCTGTTCTGAAGCTGCGTCTGGTTCAGAGTCTTGAATCTGTGCAGGTCCAATGAAACCTCAAGACCTTCTGGAGACAAATGTGCTGCCCAGGCTGAGAAAGCTTGGTCTCAGTTGCAGGTCATGGTCCTCCAACAGGATAACGACCCAAAACACACAAGTGAAACCAACCAAGAAGCACTCAGAACCAAACACTGGACTATTCTGAAGGGTCCTTCTGAGTCCTGATCTACATCCTGTTGAATTCATCAATGTTGTGTCTGTTGCCTGGCAACTGAAGTGATGGCATCACATGAAGCATCAACAAGTAACAGAGGTGAACTGTCAGTAGACCGCATGGATGGAAACATGGAGCCAACAGTGGAACATCTGGGGTCTGGAGGTGCTCCTTCTGTCACATGAACCATCTGTTGTCGACGAGCAGCTGTCCTGACCCACATCTGTCCGTCTTTCTGAACACTTTAGTCTGCTTGTATTGTCCAAATTGCATGTAGAGATGCTGGAGTGCTGAACATGATCCAGCAGCAACGTCTCAAAAAACATGATACTCGTATCTCCTGTCGGCTTCCAGCTCACCCACCTCCCAGGGATCTCACTCCTCCACAGTGATTGATGGAGGAAGAAATGGATCACCTTCTCCTTTTGCTGACTGCTGCTTCCACGTGGAAACAACTCTCTGTTGCCATGGTGCCAAAATTACCAGCAGAACCACATCCAAACCATCATGGAAGCATGTTCACAAAACCTGAGTTTAATCAGATCTAATCTGAGCAACATATCACAAGCCAATACAATGACAAAGATCCTTCAAATTTCTGGGATTTGGCCTGTTCACCTTTGTGCTGTTGTGTTGGGGGATCTCCTCAGCGTCGTGAGTATGCTGTAAAAACATCTTAGTTCGTCGTCATAAATGCGTTCAGTGAAGCACCGACACCTAAGACGACGCACCTGTTTGGAGGTGAAAGCACTTCGAGGTTTTAAGAGTGATCACCTGTTGGACTACCTGGGCGTGATTTGTTCTTAGTCTTCAGGTTTTTCTGTGTTCTCCCAACAGTTGCGTGTTTTCAAGCTCGCCCGCTCGTGGCCAACTCTCAACACCCTCATCAAGATCATCGGGAACTCCATGGGCGCCCTCGGCAACCTGACGCTTGTCCTAGCCATAATTGTCTTCATCTTCGCTGTGGTGGGGATGCAGCTGTTTGGAAAGAACTACCAGGTGATGCCTCAACATCTTGTCACGGTCTGGGCCCGACGGCACAGGGAGCTTTTAGACATCGACTCACGCTCGCTGCTGTCTCTTCACTCCTGCAGGACTGTGTTTGTAAGATCTCGAAGGACTGCACTCTTCCTCGATGGCACATGAAGGACTTCTTCCACTCCTTCCTCATCGTCTTCAGGGTTCTTTGTGGCGAGTGGATTGAGACCATGTGGGACTGCATGGAGGTGGCGGGACAGCCGCTCTGCATCCTGGTCTTCATGCTGGTCATGGTCATCGGAAACCTGGTGGTGAGTAGCTCTGACTCGTCCTCTGCACCACCTGTGGACTGTGGGTTTTTCTCAGGTTGTTGTGTTTTTGAGGTTTGCAAACAGTTTTTTGAATTTTGTGTCAAAAGTTCATCAAGTCAGAGTTTTGTTGCAAAATATTCAAGTTTATAACGTGGCGATTTACAAATTTCTGCTCACAACTTTACCAGCTCCGTAAGTCACAAATTCAACATGTTCTTAGAAAACATTTGCAAATGTATGAAATCATATTTTTCTGTTTTATTAAGTCAGACCCTAACACTGGACCAGCTCTATACCCCACTAGGAACGTGGAGAGGAGCTTGAACTAGTTCACATGTGTTATGGACTTTGAGAAGGTACTCGATCAGGGACTGGCTTTGTTGCTACCGGACGTCCTGTCCCTGTCAAAACTGGGTCAGATCTGGTGGATGGGAGGAGAAGCTCAGCCATCTGCTCCTCCACATCCAGAGAAGACAGTTGATGTGGTTCATCTGGTTAGGATGTCTCCATGGAGAGATGTTTCAGGGATCACTAACCAGCAGGAGTCCCTGAGGCAGACCCAGGACCCTCTGGACAGATTATGTCTCTCAGCTGCTCCAAGAATACCTCAATGTTCCTCTGGAGAAGCTGGAGGAGGTGTGTGGGGAGAGGGAGGTCGAAGTGAGTCTAAGTTCACAAGAGTTTTTGCTCAAAACTTTTGCGAGTGAAGTAAATTGGAAATTCTGTTTTTCATTTGAGGAATAGTTTGTAAAGTCTCTGAGAAACCTCAGGTATGACTACACGTACCAAAGTCGACCTTCAAAAACCTCTAAAAACTCAATCAATCGTCGTCCAGTAATGGTCCCAGAATGGACCTTAGTACATGGATCCAAACAGATCCTACAGTGGAAGGTTGGGCGCAGGAATCTCAACTAGGAGTTTTCCCATGGATTATTGCTCCTTCATCTGGTCTCCGTCCTCTTCCTCGTCATCGCAGACATGGACACACTCAGACAAGGACTCATTCACCAGTCGCTCATCGAGCACCTTTGTGTTTGTGTGCAGCAGTAATGGACTCCTGCTCATCTATTTAGCTTAATGGTCTCATGGATATTTAATAACAAGCTGGATACAGCACACACACACACACACACACACACACACACACATACACACACACACACACACATACACACACACACACACACATACACACACACACTCACACACACACACACATACACACACACACTCACACACACACACACACACACACACACACACACACACACACACACACACATACACACACATACACACACACACACACACACACACATACACACACACACACACACATACACATACACATACACATACACACACACACACACACTCACACACACACTCTCACACACTTGTCAGCAGCCTCTTCTTCTGTTGTCAGTAACAGCAGTTGTCTCCTCCTGCAGAGCGATATGCTGACCCAACCCTGTGTGTGTGATGACTGAAGCTTTCCCATTCATGTGATTTATCCCTTCAGACACGGCCGTGTGTGTGTGTGTGTGTGTGTGTGTGTGTGTGTGTGTGTGTGTGTGTGTGTGTGAGTATGTGTGTGTGTGTGTGTGTGTGTGTGTGTGTGTGAGTGTGTGTGTGTATGTGTGTGTGTGTGTGTGTGTGTGTGTGTGTGTGTGTGTGTGTGTGTGTGTGTGTGTGTATGTGTGTGTGTGTGTGTATGTGTGTGTGTGTGTGTGTGTGTGTATGTGTGTGTGTGTGTGTGTGTGTGTATGTGTGTGTGTGTGTGTGTGTGTGTGTATGTGTGTGTGTGTAAGTGAAGGCATTTGTGCATGAATGCACTCAAAAATTATGAAATAAATTAAAATAAGGAAGGAAAGAAGTCAACAGCTTGGGGTGGGGGGGGGGGGGGGGTACAGTTACTAAAACCTACTTTTTAATCCTTTTTTTAGGTAAAAACAATAAAAAACACTTGGGCAATCCTTTTATTTAAAAAGATTATAAATCTTGTTGTGGGGCCTTGGTGGTCAGCTCTGTTGGCTCACTGTTCCTGGTCCTGGTCCTGGTCCTGGTCCTGGTTCTGGTTTGAATCCCGGCAGCGGCTGTATGAGAGTGTGTGTGAGTGGTTGTTTGTCTGCATGTGGTCCTATGAAGGACTGGCTACCTGTCCAGGTGAACGCCTGCCGCCCCCTCCCCCCATTCCCCTGAGGGGGAAGCTTAGCGTTTCGGGACCATTAACCAACAGGTAGCTGACGGCGCTCCTCCGGTCACTCAGCCGTCTCAGCCTTTAGGCTTGGTTGACCTGTTGACCTGCAGGTCTCAGCGGAGAGAACGGTACGAGGAGGACGATGCTTTAAAAGTGCTCTTCAGAAACCTGGTTGACATTACGAGGAGCGCGGTTCAGTTTTCCTCTCATCCTTTCACCGCTCCAGGCTCCTCCTCCTCCTCTTTGTTTATTTTGCTGGCTGAACTTAAATTGGAAGTTTAGATTCAGAACGGTTTTCTACGAATACGTTCCTGAAGTCTCCGTTTTTGAGTTTTCTCACACATTTGTGAGCTCTTCAGATTCAACTATAGCCTGTAGTTTTTAGGACCAAAGGTCCTGTCGTGAACCAACGTAGGAAGAATTCGGTGATCAGGCTGGCAGGCCGGTCAGACAGCGAGGTCGCCGAGAGTATGCTAGCGCACTGCTAGCCAACATATGCTGGCTAAATGATCAAGGTGTGACCGGCCTTGACAGAGTGACGCCCCGCTCCCTCAGGAGCGCCGTGGCTTTCAAGCATACGATTTCATTGGCTAGCACAAGCTGTGGCACCCCAATTTGATTGGCTGTTGCTGAAGCTTGGCACAGTTTGGGGGAGATGTTGCAAGACTAATCCCCAGGGACAGGAAACCTCCCTTCCACCCACCACCAGGAACCCTGAAAAGGTAGAAACATCCCTGGGTTTGGTAGCTGTGGCTGGATCCAAAGGAAACTACCTCACAGGAACTGTGGCAATGGTAGCGTCTCTAAGATGATTGTTGATGTCCTTCCCTGTCTGCATTGTGTTAACATACACCTGAAAGCACCAGCCAGCAAAATGCTAATACAACTTGTTTTTATAGATCTTGCATCTATGCAGTAGGGGGGTACTTAGGGTTGCCCAGTAATGTATTTCTCTTTTTGACTTTTTTTTATTAAAGTTTTAGTGATGGCACAATGTAAAAACAAGTTGTTTTGATTTGTGAGGTTGTACTGCTAATAACTGACCCCAATAGCAGTAATAGTTCTGTTACCCTCTGAGCCGATGATTGTATTTATAAGTCAAAATGTAGATTAAGAGAGGAGGTTTAATCTGCTACAGGACAGCTCCCTTCACTCCGGGACTGAATCCTCTTTACAGTCCAACTGCTGAATCATACACACCTTCCTTCTGAAAAACACCTGTCTGTGCGTGCGTGCGTGCGTGCGTGCGTGCGTGCGTGCGTGCGTGCGTGCGTGCGTGTGTGTGTGTGAGCACACAGCTGCACAGACATGTAGGTGGGCAGATGTTTACTTCTCTGATGACAAACGAGCGACTGTGTCTCCCTGAACCAGCAGTTCAGGTGCAGCACACCTGCAGCCTCTTCCCCTTCCTCCACCTCACACCACCTCTTCTCCTCAACCCCACTCCACCTCTTGCCCCTCCTCTGACTCCACCTATTCCCCCTCCACCTCTTCCACCTCCTAAGACTCCACCTCTTCCCTTTCCACCTCACCCCCCTCCTCTGACTCCAACCCCCCCACCTCACTCCCCCTCCTCTGACTCCACCTCTTCCCCCTCCACCTCACTCCCCCTCCTCTGACTCCACCCCCCCCACCTCTTCCTCCTCTGACTCCACCTCACTCCCCCTCCTCTGACTCCAACCCCCCCCACCTCACTCCCTCTCCTCTGACTCCACCTCTTCCCCCCACCTCTTCCCACCTCACTCCCCCTCCTCTGACTCCACCTCTTCCCCCTCCACTTCACTCCACCTCACTCCCCCTCACTCCCCCTCCTCTGACTCCAACCCCCCCCACCTCACTCCCTCTCCTCTGACTCCACCTCTTCCCCCTCCACCTCACTCCACCTCACTCCCCCTCACTCCCCCTCCTCTGACTCCAACCCCCCCCCACCTCTTCCTCCTCTGACTCCACCTCACTCCCCCTCCACCTCATTCCCCCTCCTCTGACTCCACCCCCCCCACCTCTTCCTCCTCTGACTCCACCTCTCCCCCTCCACCTCACTCCCCCTCCTCTGACTCCACCTCTTCCCCCTCCACCTCACTCCCCCTCCTCTGACTCTACCCCCCCCCCACCTCTTCCTCCTCTGACTCCACCTCACTCCCCCTCCACCTCACTCCCCCTCCTCTGACTCCACCTCTCCCCCTCCACCTCACTCCCCCTCCTCTGACTCCAACCCCCCCCACCTCACTCCCTCTCCTCTGACTCCACCTCTTCCCCCTCCACCTCACTCCACCTCACTCCCCCTCACTCCCCCTCCTCTGACTCCAACCCCCCCCACCTCTTCCTCCTCTGACTCCACCTCACTCCCCCTCCTCCTCCAGAGGTAGTTTCCTCTGTCTCCATTGACACCACCTCCTGGAAATCAAGTCCAGTTCAGAGAAACCAGACCTGTGATCCTGGATTTAGACTGAACAAACCTCACTAAAGCAGTTATCTGTCTTGGTGAACCCCTCTCTGATGTCACTCATGGTCCAGTTCATGGCAGAGATGTTCATCCATGTTCTTCCAGACAAAATAATAACCTGCTGATGTTGGGTCATTGCTCTTTCAGCCCGCCAGCTGTTTTCTGGGTCTTTTCTACTCTTCATCTCTCAGATTAGAAACTCATTTCCCAGGAGGCTTTGCTGTGATGAGGAGAAGCACCAATCCTGTTGATTAGTGTATCCTGGAGTAGCTCTGTTCAGGCCGTATTCAGTCCAGAGTTCAGGGACAGGTTCCTGAGCAGAGCGTAAGGACACACCTGTGGTGCTTGTGTGAGGCTGCACGAGAAGCTCAGAGAGCAGTCGTTAACTCTAATTAGCTGTATGAACTCCTACTCAATGAAGTCATGATAATGTTGAGGAAAAGTATGTGAACCCTTTGGAACTGCTTACCCCGCGGCGGAAACAGCGATCAACGGAAACACCGACCCCCCGCGCGGTTCCTTTGTCACAAATTCATTTTAACTTTTGTTTTGTGAGCAAGTGTAATGTAACTCTACCTGCTGTCAGTAAGAATTGAATAATACTAACACATTTTATTTATACGCGTTTTTAATGAAACCCAAAGACACTTTACACCAGACCGATGCAACAACAATAATGCATAAAATCAGCATTTAGTAAAATTAAGAATGTATCATTGCAGCATTTTAGATGGTCTTGAAAACACAGAACAAACACTTGATCGAATACTCAATATTTCTGCGTGTTAAAGACAGTGAGAGGCTCAGCTGTGGTTTTTCCCTGCTTGTGTGTATGTGTGGGTGGGGGGGCACAGGTGCACCGGCATGGTTCTTCCCGTCACCAAACAACTGTCCAGTTTCTCATCGTTATTGTCAGTGTTCCACGTGTGTTTTAGCTCTTGTTTAACTGGTTTTTACAGGGCTTCCCAGCAGGAAGAGCAGGTCTTTGTTCTAGTTTAATTGTTCTGCTGGAACCGAGCCAACACCAGCTGACTGTGACCTCACATTTATTTTATTTTATTTATCTAACAGGGATAAACACATATATGAATCATTCAAACTTTAATTACATGACGCGGGAAATTTCAACTCTTGCTGTGATCAGAAAAATACAACCCGAGACAAACAAACAGCAGCATATGACTATTTTTCTCGTAGAAAAGACAAGAAGGTAAACATAGCTTGTAGATCAACCTTTAGCAACATTTGATCAGTTTCCTCTTACTTTATCATCTCTCTCATGGTTGTAGAGGAATTTTGGTCCAGTCTTCTTAGTCTTTTTTTCTCTCCTTTGGTCTAAGATTGATCAGTAACGCACTGATGATAGTTTAGGAGTGTACACGTGACGTGACAAAAGCATGAATTACTTCTCCTAAAACCTGTGCAGGGAGATGGGCTTCACCAAAGCAATGGCCCGGACATGGATGAAGCTTGATTTTACCACAGCATTAATCTATTCGTCCAACTTAAGAGCGATGTAAGAAATCCCACCCAGATTCCTGACAGCAGAGCGACTACATGAGGCCGACGGACCAAGAACTTCAGCAGAACCGCAGACCACCTGATTTACCAAACCAGATGACCTCCGTCTTCTTTTCATTGAGGTTCAGACAGTTTTTAGGTCTTTTAGACAGTCAAGATTTCTCTTTTTTATGAGCAGCTGCACAAACAACAAAACCTGATCTTAAAGACGTATTAATTAAAATGAGAATACATGAACTCACTGACTGAAAAGCATCACTAAAGAGACATGAAGGAAGGCTGTCTGAAGCACAACTTCGTTGTTATAGTAGAGTTATAGTTTTGCTGTAAGTTTTCACATTTTAACTTAAACATATTTTTAAATTGATTCGCTTTTGCAGTCTGCTCCTTGTGGTCGGTAGAGGATCTGCAGTTTTCTTCACTTCCTGTTTCATGTCATGACTTTGCCCATCAGATGTAGCTCCTTAGACCTGACCTTGGGGTCAGTGTGCTGGGAACTCCACTCCTGGGAAGATTGACAACTTCAAAATGGAAACAGTTTAATAACTCTTTCCAGACACGTGCAGCAACAATTGCTCATCTAAGATCATTGCTGATGTCTTTCTGTTCTAGTGTTGTGTTAACATACACCTGAACGCTCCAGACTGGCAAACTGCCAGATCGTCTGCCTTTCTGATGATCAGATTACCCTCTCAAACATTTTTACACGGATAACAATTGCTAACGTTTCTACAGGACAGTGTAGATGTGAGAAGTCTGAAAAGCCAAATTTAAATGTGGGCCCTTGATGTGGCTGGCCTGATGCATCATCAGGAGCTGGAACTGATCAATAACCAGCTGCACGTCCTGTCAATCATCCCCTGATCTGAGCTGGGGGGCGGTTCTATGGCTGCAGCATCCCCTGGATCAGCATCCCATTTTCTGCTTCCAAATACGTAGTGGACTACTTACATCCACTGAGGTTTGTCATTGTGGAGTTGGACTGAACAAAATATAACACCTGTGACCCTCAAAGATTGAAAAAATAAAAACCAATCCTAAACGTTGACGACAACACCGGTCTAAGGACAGATTAGGCCTATGTGCAGTGGCAGGACCCTTTGCCCCAACCTGAAAATGTGCAGATTGTTTCTAGTTACCCTTTCTAGTTCTCTCTGTACTTCCTGTTCTACCCAGCAGGCCTTCAGCAGGAGGGTTCCCCCTTATGATCCAGGTCCTGATCCAGGTTTCTTCCCCCTTATGATCCAGGTCCTGGTCCAGGTTTCTTCCCCCTTATGATCCAGGTCCTGGTCCAGGTTTCTTCCCCTTATGATCCAGGTCCTGGTCCAGGTTTCTTCCCCCTTATGATCCAGGTCCTGGTCCAGGTTTCTTCCCCCTTATGATCCAGGTCCTGGTCCAGGTTTCTTCCCCCTTATGATCCAGGTCCTGGTCCAGGTTTCTTCCCCCTCATGATCCAGGTCCTGGTCCAGGTTTCTTCCCTCTTAAAGGGGAGTTTTTACCTGCCCTTGTTTATGTAGTAATTGCTCGGGGGTCATGTTCTGGTGTTTTAACAGACGCTATATAAATAAAATTGAATTGAATTAAATTTACCCCAAGTGGCCAAAGTTTATCATTAAACCTGTCTGTGTCTCCAGGAGCATAAATGAGTAAACCAATCAAACAGAGGCGAACAGTTTTTGTATTTATCTGTCAGGGTCCTGGTATTGACTTTGGAAGGCGGGAAGGTCATTGGCTGAGCTGATGGGAACTGTTGCCATGTTAACCAATCAACACCATTGATCTATTGGAGTTTGATTCCGACCCAGAGCTCACCCAGATGGCGGCAGGACCGATGAACCTGGGAATGTGAGAGCCCAGCGGCGATCGGTAGCACAAACAACAAACATGCCACCAGCTCGGATCCACTCACACACATACACAGGATACATGTGGTGTGGTTTTCTGTATTAATTAGGCATTAATGTGATCTGCTTTTTGTCTAAGTCACAATAACTACAGAACAAACATTGACAGCTCTGGAGGAAAACATTAGTGAACCTTGAAGCTTGTTGAACCTGGTTTGTCAGCAGCGACGTCAAGAATCACTATGTTGGAGGATATCTCCGCAAATAAAATGACAAATAATTTTCCCCACCATGATGGCCAGTGGTCAAGGTCCTGAGGCAGTGAAGTCCAGATCATGAACCTCCCTCCATCATGCTTCACCACCTGTGGAAAAAACACTTAAACATTTGAAGATGCTGTTCATAAGCATCTGCTGGTGTGCACCATGCCTAAAAGGACATCTCTGAAGACATTAATACATAGAGCAGTTGAACTGTCGAAGGCTGGAAAGGGATAATAGTAGAACGTACTGTCTAGAACTGTGGCTACTCTTCGTGTGAGTGGACATCCAGCCAAGATGACTCCAAAGACACACCGCAGAATCCTCCCACAGAGAGCAGCTAAAGGCTTGGAGACATGGCTGGAACAGGAAACATCTGTTCACCTTCACACCGCAGTGATGCTGTAAAAATGTACAATCTCTCCAGCTGAACAAATGCATTTAATTAAAATTCAAAAAAGAATAAAAATACATCATGTTGTATTGTATAATATTTTATTTTTAATAAAATACATTATATGTTGTAATCGGAATGTGCGATAGATTTGAAATGGAGTTGAAGGAAAACGGCAAAAGTCCACAGAGCAGCTTCCAAAACCTCCACTGGGACGTAGGGACTTTAGGCAAGTTTATTGTATTTCATATTTCACACACAAAGGCAACTCAAAGTACTCTACAAAGGCATTTATCACATAATTGAATTCTCTCATTCATTAATGAAGCAGGTAAAAGTAGAAACATGATCAGAGGTTTCTGACGGAGGCATCAGCAACCTGGCGTCTACCCGAGCTGCCATCAGATATCGACCCACTGGCCCGATTTCCACTTACACAGCCGAAGCCTGATGGAGTCCAATAGTTACGTAACAGCCAAGCAGCAAGCAGCACTACAGTCATGAAGTTGGTGCTCCTTCTGTCAGTGCAGCATTTAGATGTGCATGTCAACACAATGCCAACAGGAAAAGACATCAGAAATATTTTTAGTGAAGCAATTGATGCTGTACATCAACCTCAAAGATGTTTTAAACATTTCCAAACTATTTGGAGTTCAAATGTTCAATACAGACATTACAAATTCTGGCCAAAAACAAAGTAAGAAAAGTTGCAGTTCCCCCACTGACCACTGGGAGATGTTAAAATGTCCAAATTTACAGCAGAAATGGGTGAATTCTTCTGTACCACATCAGTTAAAATTATATAGAAGAATAGACCTGCTGGAGATATTTCATCCCCAGCTGGGTTGGAAACGCCTCACTTTTTCCTCAGGACAGCAGATGGCTGGTGAGAGGGCGCCGGACCTCTCTGACTAGATGTCTGCGCCCCACAACCTGAACTGGATAAGAGGAAGATGATGGATGTTTACGCTGTACATCCACTTTTAAACCTCAGAGGGAAATTAACTACTAAATGTATTTTCTGTAGTTTTATGCTTCATGCAATTTTGGTTCTCAGAGGATGAAGATGAGAATGAAGCTAATTTGTTGCCTCCACCCATAATGTAGTCAGCCACACAGCCACCCCCATCGTCTGCAAGTCAAAATACTTAAAGGCCAAATACAGCTGAAGTTTTTGAGTTTTGTACAAAAGAACTGGATTGATATTTTATTTCCATCCATCTTCTATATTCATCCAATCCAGTACAGGGTCACAGGAGTCTGCCGGAGCCCATCCCGGCTCATTTCAGGCGAGAAGCAGGGGTCCACCTGGACAGGTTGTCAGTCCATCACAAGGCCACAGATAGACAAACGACCATAAACGCTCGCATTCGCACCTAGAGACAATTTAGAATGATCAATCAACTTAGCATGCATGTATTTGGACTGTAGGAGGAAGCCCGAGAACCCGGAGGGAACCCACGCAAGCACGGGAGAACATGCAAACTCCACAGGGAAAGACTCCCGCCAGGCCCGGGAGACTTTCTGAGTCATAGCAGGAACCTTCTCGCCGTGAGGCAACAGTGCTGACCACTAAGCCAGCATGCTGCCTGTGTTTTATTTCATTTTTTAAATATTCAGAGGTTCCATATTCTGCTTTTCCTGACTTCAAAAGGTTCAGAATTGTCTTAAACTGTCATATATTCAGTTTCATGTCCTCTAGCTGTCAGTTTGACAGGTGCAACTAATTGAGCAGTAAAGAAAGTTCTGAAAGAGCAGTCATTCCAGGAACTTCAACAGATTTAGTTTTTTTCTCTTAACAAGCATACATAAATCACATTTGCTGATTGGTTCTCTAAAAGCCAAACACAGATAAGCGCCGCCCATTCATCTAACTCCACAGGTGGTCATGTGTCTGTTGCTGTGTCAAAGTGACTGGCGTGAACGCGTCTGGTTTAGGAAGGTAACAGCAGAGTGAGTGGGGAGCAGCGGGAGGACAAAACAGAAGATTTAGGCGACAAGATCTCACAAACCCAAAAAGTTAGTTTTTTACTCCTGATCAAAGTAAAATAACTCTGTTGTTGTACTTGGTCATTATAAACAGGGATCAACACCGCGGAACAGGGAACCTTTAAACAGATTAAAACTTGCACAGCGGTGACCCACCTCAGTCTGACCAAACTGGAGTTTGTTGAGTGCCCTTCATGTTGTTAGTCTGGTGTGTAAGCTTAATAGTTTTCTTAATGTTGACCTCACACTAATTTTTAAAACCGACCGGAGATGCTTAAACTGTTTATTTTCTCTATGTCTTTGTCTCCAGCTGTTGAACCTCTTCCTGGCTCTGCTCCTCAGTAGTTTCAGCTCTGACAACCTGTCAGCTCCTGACGAGGATGGAGAGATGAACAACCTGCAGATCGCCATCCACCGGATCACCAGAGGCCTGGCCTGGTGCCGCAGACAGGTAGAGTCCACTTGATGAGTTTGGAGGTGTGGGTTCTGGGGTGAAGCTCAGCAGACGGTTTAAATGTAGGAACCAGCCAACCCTGGTAGATGTGTTGCTTAGCAAACATTCAGATGCAAATGACCTACGGAGGTTTGAGTGGTGCTGAAACAGGTTAATGTACGAGGGTACAACGATGGAGCATAAACTAGGCTTTATGCGGTCAGTGCCTACGTGGACTCAACGGGTGGTCACTTCTGGGATGTTGCTAAAGCCCCTCTTTGTACCAGTGCACCTAAAGGATTTTATGACATACCTAACGCACAGATGTTTTCTATTTCTGTTTTGGATACTGTACTGATGGGTCTTGTCCAGGTGTGCCTTTGAAAAAGAGATTTCATCTCAAGGGACTTTCTTTTAAAATGAAGAATAAAATAAAAATAAATGTAAGGTCACAATCGTTGAAAGCGTTCCGCACCTTGTGGTACGTGGGCTCCTTTTTTTTTTGTTCCTTTTTTAAACAAAGAATCAGTCTGGTTCTGTGGACTAGACTTTAATTTCCAGGGGCGGTACCAACGGACGGAGAAGAAACTTCCTCTGGACGCCATTGGGTAGACAAACAACCAATCAGAAATGAAGCATGTGACCACAGACGTCTTGGTTGGGAACTCTTGTATAAGTCATTGCACAAAGCACGCCCCTGCCCAGTTGTGATTGGTTCAGTACATCCTCTACCTGTGGAAATGTCTGTGAATGAGAGGGGTACCTGACCCTTGACACAGCTAGGATTACCCACAATGCTACTGGAGAAATGATAAATTCTCTACACTGTACAGTTACCAGCATCTTAGCATTATCCCAGTGGTGAAGCACAGTGGAGGAAGCATCATGATTTGGCCTTGCTTTGATCTCTCGAGACTGGACCAGAAGTTAAAAATACAAGTTTACCAAAATATCATGAGGTTCTAAAACAGGTTGGGTACATGTGTGATAGGATCACATTTTTATGGAAAATTAATACTGAAAACCAGTGAATTCCAGGGGGTTCACTTACTTTTGCTTTCCACTGCATTGTTGCAGAGCCTTCTACGAGACACTGTGGTGCTAAGAAAATCTGTTGAAGAGCTGAAGATGTCTCAGACTCTCTTGTCTGTTGTCTTCATATTACAGGTGGTGGATTTCTTCAACGGGAACCTGAAGCGCCGGCGGCAGAAACGAAAGGAAGCCAAAGCCATGATGAAGCTGAAACGCCTCAGTAGCATCCACAATGAGGCCAATGGAGCTGTCATCGGTAACGCACCAAGAAACTCACCCACGCAGCAACTACGTCAACATACACCCACTTCCAGGGGTTAAAAAGTCTAATGTGTCTTTGGAGTCAAAATCCTGTAGTAAATACCAACTGACACACTGTTTTAAAGTTTTATTTTCCTGCTTTAAATCAGATCAAAACTTTTAGCCAAAATAAATGGTTTGTGCCCCCTAGTGTTCAACATTGGAAAATGCAAACTTCATTGCAACAGGCATGGCTTCTACCCTAGACTCCTCCCCAACCGTCGGCCAGATGTCTGCCCGGATGTCCGCCACGGCTGAGCTGTGCTGGGATTATGGCCAAAGGTCCTTGTAAAAAAGGGTGAAGGGAATGCATAGAAATCACGGGACAAACCCTCTGTGATGCCACCTGTAGGTTTCTGATGACACATTTTGAAACAGTTCTCAGTGCTCAGGGCCCGGCTCCACCTGAGCAACTGGTAGGCTGGCCCGGCTAATCTAGAGCGATCCAAAGTGGAAGGGTTTATGAAGGTGTTGGAAGTGGTTTGGTTGTATTAGTGGGAGGATGGCCAGCAGGACAGCTGCTACCTTGTCAGCTGCTTGCTCTGGTTAGCAGTCTGCGGACAGGGATGAAGGTAGCTGCTGCCGGGTGCTTCATCTTAGTTCCTGGTCTCTGGCCAACCCAGAACTGGTTGTGGCAGTCTGTCAGTACTTTTACCAGCACAATAAGCCAATTTATGTTTAATATAAAAACAGTTGTGCTCGGTGAGGTCTTTATTGCCGCCATCAAGTAACTTTTTTTTTTATTAGTATTTTTTTATTATTTTCTTCTTTTTCAAGAGAATCCCTCAGTTGTTGCAGATTTACATCTTCAGACGCTCCACACGTTACTGCATAAAGAGAGGGAGAAACTAATTAGAGATCTGCTGCAGCTGTGTTAAATGACTTTCTTCTTGAATTGCTGCCCATACATGGTGTTTATATGTGTAGAATCATTACATTGTGTTTTTATTCACATTTTCAAAGTTTGTCTGTCTTTATTCCAGGTCGTCACGTGGAGAAGTATGTGGCATCGGAGGACGACAGCTACATGACAAACCCCAACCTGACCATCAGTGTTCCCATTGCTCCTGGAGAGTCAGACGTGGAGTTCCCGGACGATGAGGAAGAGGAGGAAGAAGGGGAGGAGGGGGAGGAGGAGGAGGAGCAGAGCGGGTCCTCAGAGGGAGAGGAGGAAAGAGTGGAGGTAGAGAGGAAAAAACACACACAAAACACACCTGCATCTGATGTAAACAAGCTGAGGTGAATCAGCTGCCCCCCCCCCCCCCCCCCCCCCCCCACACACACACACACACTTCTGACAATTGGCTGTCAGCTGGTGTGTGTGTGTGTATGTGTGTGTGTGTGTGTGTGTGTGTCCTTGTGAAGCTGAGCAACAAACATGGAGAAGTCAAACATTATCATGTCATCTTTATCTTTGTTTCACACATGAAGAACAAAAATTAAGCTAAAGCCAAAGATAAAATAATGTGGGCACTAAGTACTCTTTTGCTTATTCCGTGGATGTTCCAGCAGATTTACCTCAAGTGTCTAAGAAATCCAGAAACCCAAAAGCTACATCACAGATCCTACAGGCCAGGGGAAGGTGTCTTCTGTCTTCTAGAAGCACAACTGAGGTTCTCAAACCTGCATCTGGACAAGCCAGCAGACTTCTGGAACAAGTGTGTGTCCAATGTCCACAGTGGTGCAGGGGACATGACTGGGGTTGTATCCCACAGACATCTGGCTGATGGCGGAAGATTGACTAAACTCAGCAGCAGATCTACATCACAATGATGAAAAATACAAGAATTGAAGTTTTGGAATGACTTGGTCAAAGTCCAGACCTGAACCTGGTTGAGAGTCAGTGGTGGGACCAAAAGAATCCCCACAAACCCCGACCAGAAGACAGAACAAGGTCTAATGTTTGTACTCGGTCATGTGTGGGATCTCCTTCACAACCCGGAGAGACTCTGATAAACAGGAAATCACCACTTTAAGATAAAACACAGTTTAATTGTTGGCAAATATCCCTTCAGACACGCACACGCACGTGTAGGGCAGTAAGAGGCTTCTGCAGACAGAATTGAGACCTGAGGCTGTGCATTACCGTCCAGCATTTTCTCACTGCAGCGCTGCTTTCTGAGCTCCTGTTAAAAGGTTCTGGATGAGGGTATGTGAAGTTATGTGATCCACTGTGTGTTTTGTGTGTATGCCTCCTGTCTCGTTTCATCTATTCAATAGACAAAAACTCAGACTGAGCCAGACTCGGTGTGTGTTTTGTAAGATTTACTGTCATATTTCTCAGTTTGGCCAGTTTCTTCTTTAGGAATGAAATGCATAAGAGGTAAAGTGTGCATGTGTGTGTGAGTGTTGAGGCAGCAGTAGGAGGTGATGAAGAGGAGAAGCTTCCTCTTTGTTTGTTTCTAACATTAAGTGACATATTTGTGTCGTGTGTGTGTGCGTGTGTGTGTGTGTGTGTGCGTGTGTGTGTGCGTGCGTGTGCGTGTGTGTGTGTGTGTGTGTGTGTGTGTGTGTGTGTGTGTGTGTGTGTGTGTGTGTGTACACCTGTGCTGACTCAGATCACCTCTTCTCTTTCATCATGTTGTGCACCTGTTCTTTTATCTTGCCGTTGTTTCTGACCTCAGAATCGCCAGAAAGTGTTATGAACATTGACTAAGAAAAACTGGACAAACCCACTGTGATGTCATCCACAGGTTTCTGAAAAGGCATCTTTTTTTCTTGACCAGACTGTAAATATGTTCATTTCTGTTGTAAAGTTGAACACTTTAACATGGAGGTCAACGGACATAAATTCGCTGTTGGATCCAGACCCTGGCGGTCTGTGGAGGACCCGCGTGTCTGGATCCAGACCCTGGCGGTCTGTGGAGGACCCGCGTGTCTGGATCCAGACCCTGGCGGTCTGTGGAGGACCCGCGTGTCTGGATCCAGACCCTGGCGGTCTGTGGAGGACCCGCGTGTCTGGATCCAGATCCTGGCGGTCTGTGGAGGACCCGCGTGTCTGGATCCAGACCCTGGCGGTCTGTGGAGGACCCGCGTGTCTGGATCCAGACCCTGGCGGTCTGTGGAGGACCCGCGTGTCTGGATCCAGACCCTGGCGGTCTGTGGAGGACCCGCGTGTCTGGATCCAGACCCTGGCGGTCGGTGGAGGACCCGCGTGTCTGGATCCAGACCCTGGCGGTCTGTGGAGGACCCGCGTGTCTGGGTCCAGACCCTGGCGGTCTGTGGAGGACCCGCGTGTCTGGATCCAGACCCTGGCGGTCTGTGGAGGACCCGCGTGTCTGGATCCAGACCCTGGCGGTCTGTGGAGGACCCGCGTGTCTGGATCCAGACCCTGGCGGTCTGTGGAGGACCCGCGTGTCTGGGTCCAGACCCTGGCGGTCGGTGGAGGACCCGCGTGTCTGGGTCCAGACCCTGGCGGTCTGTGGAGGACCCGCGTGTCTGGATCCAGACCCTGGCGGTCTGTGGAGGACCCGCGTGTCTGGATCCAGACCCTGGCGGTCGGTGGAGGACCCGCGTGTCTGGATCCAGACCCTGGCGGTCGGTGGAGGACCCGCTCATCTGTCCACCGCTGAGACTGACAGTATGATGTTCTTACTGCGGTGCAGGGAAACATCTGTACTGTATGTACAGTTCAGAACAGCAGCACGTTTCTGCAGGCTGCTGGGAGGTCAAACATGCAAATGCAATGACAGCAGCCGGCAACCACAGACAAATCCTCACTGACCTAATGTGAAAGGGCAGCATAAAAAGAGCAAAACTCAACCGCATATTTACACATGAAAACGTCTGTTTTTGAGTCAGAGGGCAGCAAGAGTGAGTGTTCACATTTGTCTGTCTTTGTGAGGACCAATGTGAGTGTAATAATGAGGGCAGGGTGGGAAGGTTTCTGGATTTTCCCCCCTACTGAGGACTCAGATTTGTTTTTCTTTTAGGCTGGAAGTATCTGGTCTTTGGTTTGGACTAGTGATTAAAGTGGAGGTCTGGATGCAGAGCTGGAGAATGTGCTGTTACATCAGGGAGAGTCCTCAGAAGGCTAGAAGAGTAGATGTGTAGTGGAAGGAGGCTGGTGTGGGGTCAGGACAACAAAGATGGAGTCGGAGAGCATCACTGCCTTCACAACCGCTCAGCATCAAGCTTTGTTTCCAAGGAGTGAGTTTGTGTGTGAGTGTGTGTGCGAGTGTGTGTGTGTGCTTGAGTGTGTGTGTGCGTGCACGTGTGTGTGTGCGTGCACGTGTGTGCACGCGTGTGCATGAGTGTGAGTGTGTGGATGTGTGTGTGAGTGTGTGCACGCGTGTGCATGAGTGTGAGTGTGTGCATGTGTGTTTGCGTGTGCGTGAGTGTGTGTGTGTGTGTGTGTGTGTGTGTGTGTGTGTGTGTGTGTGTGTGTGTGTGTGTGTGTGCCACAGACGGGCTGTTTTCGCTCTCCTCTGTCGACTTCAATACAACGGAGGATGTACATGCACACTTCCTTCCTCTTGTTGTTCTTGTCCAAGTGGCAACCATCTAACCTCTGTCTTGACACCAACTTGGAGGTAAAAGGACGTGCAGTTCCCTGACTGACCTCTGGAGGTGGAGCTACAAAAGTGAGTCAGAGTCCTCCAGGTTAAAATGTCCACCTTTACAGCAGAAACAAACATAATTACAGCCTGGTTAAAAAATATGTTTTTATAAAGGCACTTAATGTCTGTTGTTTGATTTCACATCCATGACAACTCTGAAGGGTGTGAGATGTCAAATCCTGCAGGGTCAGATTCTGCAGGGATCAGATCCTGCAGGGATCAGATCCTGCAGGGGTCAGATCCTGCAGGGGTCAGATTCTGCAGGGGTCAGATTCTGCAAGGGTCAGATCCTGCAGGGATCAGATTCTGCAGGGGTCAGATCCTGCAGCCCCCAGTGGTCAGTAGGAGACCTGCAACCGACCTGCAGTTGTGTCAGTTTACGATGAAACGCTTGGATGTTAGAAAAAAACAATGATGTATAAGTTACCTGACCTGGGAAAAGCAACCCACTTCTGAGGTGGATCTGGCGCACCTGGTTCAAGTTGGTGGAAAGGTGATTAAAAAAAACCAACAACAATTTAAAATGTTCTACTTTCAGAGAAGTTTTCCGGATAACCCCGGATTATTCAGTTCTTCCCATCCTAATACATTGTTATTGACATACTGAGACCTGAAACCTTCTACAACCAAACTGAGCCAGATTCCAGAGTTTCAGATCCGGTCACGTCAGCCATTCCCAGGTCGAGGTGCATCCCGTATCATCACTTTCCTCCACCTGAGCTCACCATCAGAGGAGGAGCAGGCAGTACGATGTTGTTCAGCGTCATCGGACTATTATTGTCCCCACAGTGAGATAAATGAGTTTTATCGGCTGTTAAAAACACAGGTGGTGTTTCCGTGAGTAATAGACATGGCTGCTATTTTTTGTTAAATGCGTATTATTTTGACACGTAAATAATTCATGCGGGTGTTGTTTTTGCCGAGTCTCTTCGCTGGCTCAGCAACAGAAATGTGAAATGATTTGTTATTATTTCAGACAGTGTGCATTTGCCCATATGTGACCCAGATAGGCTGTTAAATAATGTCCCAGCCAGAATGTGTGGCTGGAATCTGAAGAAGTTCAGTCAGCAACGGGCTTCAGGTGCAGCTCCGTCTTTCCAAAGTCAGCTGAACGTGGAACTTCCAGACTGTGCGGGCCCGCCACAGGCTGGGCGCATGATGGTGGCGGGAGGAGAGACAGGAGCCAGTTTGGAGATCCAAACCTTCAACCAAGATCAAAGCCTCAGCAGGATGAGACGTCACCATGACTGACCTGAATGAGGAGGAACCTTTATTTCCTTAGTGCCTACTTTCCTTCTTCCTTTCCTCCATTAGTTCTTTCCTCTCTTTCTCCCTTCTGTACTTCCCCTTTTCTTTATTTTCCTTCTTACCTTTTTTCTTTCTTACCTTCCTTAGGTCCTTCCTTCCTTAGTTTCACTCACTCTATTCCTTCCCTACTTTTTCCTTCGTAATTGTCCTCCATATTGTTTCCTTCCCTTTCTCCTCCCTCCCTTCCTCCCTTTCCTTCTTTCCCTTTTCCATTCCTTCATTAGCTCTTTCCATTCTTATTTCCTTCCTTCCTTCCTTCCTTCCTTCCTTCCTTCCTTCCTTCCTTCCTTCCTTCCTTCCTTCCTTCCTTCCTTCCTTCCTCAATTTCTTATGTCGTTCCTTCCTTTTCCCTTCCTCCCTTAGTTTCTCCCTTCCTTCCTTTCTCACAGAAACCATTTCTTCCAGTGTTATTTGTATGTAAATTAATATTTGTACTAATAAACACCAGATGATGCTGAGTGTTATCCTGTAGAATTCAAAAAGTGAAGGTCCTCATCTAGAGCCTTGTGGTACTCCTCAGTTACTACAGTCAGTGTTTCCATGGTAATGGCTCATCCCAGATGCAGAGTCCAGAGATGTCTCCTCTGGACAGGGTTCATTTTATCGTCAGTCTTTTGTCTATGCTCATGCAAATAATTTTTCATATTAACATTCTACATCCCGGCAGCGCGGTGGCTTAGTGGTCGGCACTGTTGCCTCACAGCAAGAAGGTTCCTGGTTCAATCTTTCTCTGTGGAGTTTGCATGTGCTTGCATGGGTTCCCTCCGGGTACTCCGGCTTCCTCTCACAGTCCAAACGCATGCATACTAGGTTAATTGATACTTCTAAAATGCCCGTGGGCGTCTTTGTATGTGGCCCTGTGATGGACTGGCGACCTGTCCAGGTGGACCTTTCGCCTGCTATGCGTCGGGTTGGGCTCTGACAGACCCCTGTGACCCTGAGACGGCGTAAGCGGATACAGATAATGGATAATGTCAGTGTTGTTGTCCTTTATTCTCTAACCAGTCTGATCATAGTCGCGTTATTCGTGACCTCTAAATATTTCTACATTTTTAAAACTCAACCTTATGGTCTTTTACTGTAAAAATAGCATGTAAATAGTACCCAAGAGTTTTTGCAAAGTTCTTTTATAGATGGCTGGCATAACCAGATAAATCAAAGTAGCAAATATTTTCTGTCAGCTCAGTGTTTCCTAGATATCTGCTCTGTGAAGTCTTTACCTGAACACATCTAACACCTAAACACCTAAACTCCAGCAGAAACCAGATTGTGAAGCTGTCAGCGCCCCAGCGTGAGAACGTGTTGATCTCTGCTGGTTTGTGCCGTCTCTCTGAGCTTTGGTTGGATGTTTTTGGTCCCGTCCTCTCCCTCTGTGTTCGTATACATCGCCTCGTCCCTCTTCTCCCTCCAGCTCTGTAATTTATTCTGAGTACACAAACAGCTCACTGTAAATAGAAGCTGTTAAGGCGCTCCGGCACTCCAGTTTTAATGGAGCGCTGGTTTGGTTATGTAATGATTAAAAGGCTGACCCATGCTTTAATGGCATTATAAATCATCACATGAGGTTTTTATAGTCTTGTAAAGCGTGAATCGGCTGCTGCGAGCGCTCGGCGGCCACAATCGGAGGTCAGGCTGTGGTGTTTACGGTGGCCGCCGTTCACAGATGCCCTTCATGCATTCATGCTGGGAGCAAAGATATCACAGTGGTGTTAAATCTCTAAAGTCTGATATTTACTACCCTAATGCTAAACCCAGATTTTATACACAATAGAACACAGAAATCCGATCAGACATCGACAGTGAGACATTCTAACACAGTGGTTCCCAACGTGGGGGGAAAAGTTATTGGGGGGGTTTGTGGATGGGGGTTGTGGATGGGGGGTTGAGGTTGGGGGGTTTGTGGTTGGGGGGTTGTGGATGGGGGGTTGAGGTTGGGGGGTTTGTGGATGGGGGTTGTGGATGGGGGTTGTGGATGGGGGGGTAGTGGTTGGGGGGTTGTGGATGGGGGTTTGTGGATGGGGGGTTGAGGTTGGGGGGTTTGTGGATGGGGGTTTGTGGATGGGGGGTTGTGGATGGGGGGTTGAGGAGTTGTTCATGTTTGTCACATTTTGCACAAGGAGGCTTTTTTGAAAAATGTATTTTATTTTTTTTTTCTGATCATTCGTGCACACGCTGTATGTACGATGCACCGAAATTAGTCTCTGCTTTTAACCCATCAACTAGTTTCACTAGTGGGGCTGCTAGAACCAGCGCCCGGGAGCAACTGGGAGTTAAGGGCCCACCACTGTAACCACTAGGCCACCCCCAAATGTTGGTTGAGTATTGTAAATGAGCCATAGACCTGCAATGGCCGGGATTTATAAATTGATATCAATGCATTTTGAGACTGAAAATGTGGTTTGTTAAACACATTGTTGTTTGTTTGTGATTAAAAGAGGTTGTAGTTTGTTTTATTGCAACCTGTGATTAATTAAGGGGGGGCCACCAGGTTTGGGAACCACCGTATTAGCATTTCGTGAAACATTCTAGCTCATTTTGACTTTGATGGCAGCAAAACCTCTCAAAGTTTGGACATGTAAGTGAGAGCAAAGATTACGCACAATGAAGGATGTTTTTGAAACGGCAGCCGGCTATGACTAATGCCTAGACCTAGATCAGCAGCTTCTACAGGAGCTGGATCCTGGGATCAGATTTAGCCTTGGATCGTCTCTGAGCCCCTGACAGCTGTACAGGTGCCGTCTGCAGAGACAGGTGGTGGGTGGCGACGCCACAGTACCGCTTTGATTTCTCTCCTCTGAACAAATGAATGACATAAAAAAATGCTCAGACATCCTGATTTTCAAAACAGATGGTAGAATGTTGTTTTGTTGTTGGTTGCCAACGGGATCCAGATTTACACGGTTCTGTGACATCTCAGACCCAGTGTCCCCCCACAACTTCCCATCATGCTGCGTTTCCTGTGCCTGTGAGCTGGGTAACACTAAAAATTAACACACATTTTTCTTAAAAAAGACACATCCATCTAAAAGAGTGTAGTTAAGAGTCTGACTCCACCCCCTAAAAACCATCTGCTATGAACCAAAGATCATGAAGAGACCTGGACAAATCATCTGACCGGATCTGGGTTGGCCTCGGGGGTCCAGGATCTGTTTAATCACACTTTAAGACATTTAGAAGTGGGAGTGACACTTTTAAGAACCGTAAAGGATGTTTCTCCATACTCCGTAACAGCATTCAACCAGGATGCTGGAAAAAGAATCATTTGATTTATGACTGAATGTTCTTCTGGATCTGAATTAAAGGGCTGGCACTGTTTACATCTCTTAAAGGTCTTTTATTGGATTTTTGCAAAAAACTGCTTCTACTTGGCATCAGGAGGCCTCAGAGTTTCACTTTTCATCACTTTTCTTCTTCAGGATGGTTTCATGTCCATCCAAACCGATAAGTTTCAACTGCTGTTTTACTTCAGTAAACATAAAATGGTGACCAGATTTTTGGATTTTGACCTGCTTGCTCAGCTGTCTGGTGTGTTTGTGTGATGCTGGAGAGTTTATCTTTATTCTTAACTGTAGCCACAGCACACTTTTCCTCATGATGATGCTCATTTTGCTGATTTTCAGAGGATGCACATCTGCCTCCATCTATCTCTGTCATCTTCTGGTCGTCTTGTTTTTGGCTCCTTGTCTTCTTCTTCTTATTCTTCTTCTTCTTCTTCTCAGCATTGTGTAAGACATGAATTAGTTCTGCAACTGTAAGCACGAATCGCAAAAATGTTCCACTGAAAAGTCCAAATTTACTGCTCACGTCCTCATTAGCAGCCGCTGTGCCGTTCCCTCGTCCACGAATGGCTGTCACTATGGCAACTGCCTGAAACAAACGCGTAAAAACGTCATGATGACTTCAGAAAGTCTGTGCGGACGAAGCCCCTCTGACAGCCCTCAAACATATGAAGTATGAGTGATTATCAGGAACGGTTCTACCGTTTCCCCAGGCCTTAACAACTTTGACATGTTTTGATCCAAATCCCACAGAGATGCAGAACAACAGCGCCCTGTTCAACCATTCATTTACAGCTCTCCTCATAACAGCTTTCTTAGTGGGTGGGGTCACATATTTTGACTCGTCTCCTCTTCCAAGGGTGTGCTCGCGGGCTGCATAAGAAGAACTAGACACGCCCCCTGTGATGTCACCCATAGGTTGCTGAAGAGTGCTGTTGGAGGATGATTGCAAATGAGCAGGACGAAACTCCCGTGAAACCAGTTCAAATACTCCCCCCTTAGTTCAGTCACAATTATCTTATTTAGTTTATGTTAACCTTTGATGCTAATTAATATGACTTTACATTAATTATGACCAAATCTGTCCAAATTGAGTATTGCAACCAAAATGAGCTGAAACGAGGACTAGCAGAGCTCCGCTGGACCCCACAGCTCGGCCGTATCGGCACCAGTTGGCTCGGCTTGATTGACCCGTTGGCGACTGTAACTGTCGCCTTCTGGTGGCTGCTGCTTAAGTGATCCATGGTCCTACGGAGCTCTGCTAGTCTTCAATTTGGATGTAACTTCAGTATCAACATCTCAAAAGGATGTTAGGACAAACCTGATCAGAATAAAAAGAATAAGTGTAAATGAGCAGCCCAGCAGCCTACGTTTGAGCAAGCTAAGCCAGACATTGAGCCAACTTTGACAACTGGGTGGGTGTTCTCCAAATGGCTTCCAGAGCTGCTCGTTCTGCACATTTTTGGATGAACTACAAATGGGTGGAGTCTGTTTCTGCCAACAGGTTACAAACGGAGACAAAAACAGGCATTCAGAAACCCATGTGACATCACAGGGGCGTGTGCAGATCTTTTATTGGATCCTGTTTTCTTCCCACCTCAATATTTCCTCATGCTTTGTGCTATTTCAACAATTTTGGTATAAAATCTTTTTGCACAGATTTATGGTATGACATGGTTTTGCAATTCTTACAGTTTTTAAGGTATTCAGGTTTTTTAATGAAAATGTTTTTATTCAAAGGAAATATTATGGAGAAATCAGTAGATGTTTATGACCATTAGGTGGTGATCGTGCTCCCTTTGGCTTCTGCAAATCCTTATAAAATTTATACTTTTATACTTACTTTTTACAATGCATTATTTATTTATTTTTTCTTCCAGTCTATTGCATCCTGTGCAGACATATGTGTTTGCCTTCGATGTTCAGACCCGGTTGATCTTTTCACCAGTTGCTTGTAAACCTACATTCTGTAAATATGCAATTGTGCGAATCTTTGGTTTCTCGCTTTCTTCGTCTTTCCGTGTTTGGGTGGGCTGGCAGATCGCGCTCCTGGTTAACCATGTACACAATATAAAGGGTGTAGGCTCAGGTTCAACTACCATCTTGTACTGTTAGCAGAGCTCAGCTCTCAGCATTCAAACCTGCATTTTCAATGGAAATGCATCCTGTCTACTTCAGTCTATGTGCTGCCCCCATGTGGTTAGAAGTGGTTTTGCTACACAGACCAGGTGAAGAATTTAATTAGAACAATTGGAGGGTTAGGGTTGATGAAATAATGGTGCCTAAGTGTCTCACTTTTCCTACATTAAATTCTCCTTTTATGGCATTAAAATTGGTCTTCCTTTTATAGTTTTGTAAATTTGAACCATTTCTCCTGGAGTTGAGTAATCAGATTACATGCGGCTGTAATGTCCCTGAGTGTGTTTCTCTGCTGTCAGCTCAACTCCAGCTTCTTGCAGAAATACATGTAAACCCTCATTATGGACATCAGCTGTCGGAGGGGCTTGGCTCAAGGCTGCTGTTTGTGTGCGAGTGTGTGTGTGCGAGTGTGTGTGTGCGAGTGTGTGCGAGTGTGTGTCTGAGATTAGCTGTGTGTTCATGTCAGTTTGGCTTCTTGGTTGTGTGTTCAAGTGTGTCCAAGGCTGGCATTTGTCACAGTCGCTGCTTCTGTTCCCAAACCCTGAATGTATTCATGAGTGGCTGTTGACTCAGGTAGTTGGCTCACCTGTTCACACACGCGCACGCACACGCTGGGCCTTTATCCACACAAACCTGCCAGATTTCCTTTCTCAGTCCTCCGTTAAAAGCCCGTCTCGTATCCCTCCATCTCCCTCATCTCTTTGTACACTTAAACACCCATAATGCTTAGCAAACAGGGAGCTTTGAAGCCACCCAGGATGGAGGAGGGGAGGGAGGAAGTGGTGGGGGATGGGAGGGAGGGAGGCGGGGATTTCCTTAGTTTTGACAAGATCCGAGTCCAACTGCAGTGAACAGACGGTGGTTTTCCTAGTGGAGAGATGGAGCGAATGTTTAAAAGGTGATGCTACTGTTTTCTGAGCCAGGTTTCCTGTTACGTAACGTTAAATCTGACTCAGTCAACCTGGGCCGAAGCCAAATGATGCTGCAAATCAGATAAACACAGAACATAGAGCCGAAAAGTAGAGCAGTTCTTCAGCACTTCAGCACACAACTGAGGGAAGGGCTCGGTTGAATGTAGTCCATCCATCCTCCACGTTCTGGTTATCTGAGTTTGGGTCTAAGTCCGGACGTTCCGTTCCTCCATCTGCTCTACTGCCAGTTACAGGTAAAAGTCTTCCCCCAGGTGACTCGGTAAAGCCAACCAGACCAAAGCACAAGTGAAATCCTGACGCCACTACAGGAGCGCGCCCGTCCTTTGGCTCTGCCTACAATTCCTGTCTCTGACGGGTATGAACAGATTCTGTGATGAATGTCAGCCGTGATGCAGTCCGGCTCCCTCTGGAACCGATCCAACTTCCTCGAGGAAGTGGATCCGGTGTCCCGGTGTCACGTGTACTTATGGACCTCGTCATGTTTGCACGTGAAGCTTGTTGTGGACTAACCACGACAGGCATGGAAGTAAAGTGATCACATTGACCGTTTTTGACTCATTTATGCTTGTAAACGCTGCGGTTGCAGCGCTCTGCTGTGGTCAGACAAAACCGAAAGCCTTTGGAAGCAGTGCATAAGGTCCAGTCCTCTGTTTCCTGGTTCGCTGTTCCGGGTATTTTTCCCCGATTCGCCAAGACTCTGTCATGTGACCATTCTGGAAAAAGGACAAAAACAGAAAAGCAGAATGTTTATGGTTTTATGGTGTGTAAGGGAATCTTTTCAGACAAGGTTTAGTTTAATTTAAGGGATTTGTTGAGTTTTTCTTGTTAACTGGAAACATTCAGCTGTGGATGCAGCCCAAAGACCGTACCGGGAAAAACTGGACATCTGGCAGTGCTTTTCAAGCCGCTCTTTCTTTGCACAGTGCAGCATCATGTTGAAATGAGTGGACCTAACAGGCCTGGGAAGCTGGCTGGGACACACCCACCGTATGTCAATCACATGTCGTCATTTTGACCAAAACTGTTTTAGTAGCAGACTGTAAATATGTTTATTTCTGGAGATTGACTGTCCATTGACACTGTTGCCTCACAGCATGAAGGTTCCTGGTTCCTGGTTCGGTTCCCAGGCGGGAGTCTTTCTGTGTAGAGTTTGCATGTGGTTCAGGTGGTCCTCGACTAATGAGGGGTTCAGTGATGCTCCAGTCAGGATGCTCCAGCAGAGCCCTGTGACCCTGCAAAGGAATTAGCGATAGAAAATCCTAATTCCTAGTGGTCTGTGGTGGAACTGCAGTGTCCTACTGCCTGGTTGGATAAAAGTTAGAATATTGGCACTTGACATAGTCTCATTAAAGCATCTATGAGAATTAGAATAACTTTATTCATCCCCAGAGGAAAACTGAATTGTCACAGCAGCAACAGAAATGAAGTGACGAGACATCAAATCAAATCAAATTGTTTGTCACATTCACATTCCACATGGATGTGCAGTGAGATGCTTTGTGGACCTGCTCCGGATGCTCCACACAGTAACAACATGACACAACATAACAGCAGCACAAAGCAAGGTAGAACAAAGATAGTAAACTGAATTTTGAGAAGTGAATGTTCATGTAGATGTTGAGCAGTTCAGTTCAGTGTTTGTTGAGGATGTGGATGTCCTGACATGGCATGGGATGGCCTCATCCTCCTCTCTGTACGAGAGGATGGATAGATGAGTCTCTCTGAACAGTCTGTAGTTACAGACCCTGGCAGAGGGGTGAAGGGTTGTTTGTAAGGAAGTAGTAGAACGTGATCCAATCAAAAAAAGAAGAGAGCAGTTACAATCTGATAAATAAATCACTGACCTCGGCCCTCCTGGGTGCAGCTTTCTTCAGCTGGTTGGATAAGTAGAACCAGGCAGCGATGTGGTGGATGTGACACGTTCATTGTTCTGACTCTTGCTTCTTGTTTTCTCCAGCAGAAGGATGTTGTCAGCCTATCGGAGGGCAGCACAGTGGATCTGAGGAAGCCCGGAGAGGAAGAGGACGAGTACTCGGAAACGGCTGAAGAGGCGATGGACCCTGACAACTGCTTCCCAGACGGTACGCTCAAGCACTCACACAGAGATACCAGTTAGGACACAACCAGTTCAGACAACCGAAGGCAGACTGGACTCCGAACGTCAAAGAAACTTGTGATCCAGCCGACCAGAACAGTGTTGCTCATGACTTTAACGTGTCCACGTGGCTTTGTCTTGTATCTGTCGCTCAGGATACGGACACGCCCTCCCAGTGCTCGGTGTGAGGGATGCATTTCTTTTAAGATGAAGGACAAGCTCATTTTCTCTGCTTTATTTTGTGTAATTATAAGGAGTTTTAAAAATGAAGTCTTACCACAACATGAACAGGGCTCATGAGGTCCGTCCACAGAGCGCAACAGGCAGCAGCAGGATTTTGGTAATTGACACATTTGTGGAGTTTTTAAAGCCAATAGAATCAACAGATCATAGATCCACTTCACACTTTATCCAATCAGAGCAAAGCCGTTGAGGTCACCGTTGTGCCGTTGAGGTCACCGCTGTGCCGTTGAGGTCACCGCTGTGCCGTTGAGGTCACCGCTGTGCCGTTGAGGTCACCGTTGAGCCGTTGAGGTCACCGCTGTCTCGTTGAGGTCACCGCTGTCTCGTTGAGGTCACCGTTGTGCCGTTGAGGTCACCGTTGTGCCGTTGAGGTCACCGCTGTCTCGTTGAGGTCACCGTTGTGCCGTTGAGGTCACCGCTGTCTCGTTGAGGTCACCGTTGAGCCGTTGAGGTCACCGCTGTGCCGTTGAGGTCACCGCAGTGCCGTTGAGGTCACCGCTGTGCCGTTGAGGTCACCGTTGAGCCGTTGAGGTCACCGCTGTCTCGTTGAGGTCACCGCTGTCTCGTTGAGGTCACCGTTGTGCCGTTGAGGTCACCGCTGTGCCGTTGAGGTCACCGCTGTGCCGTTGAGGTCACCGCTGTGCCGTTGAGGTCACCGCTGTGCCGTTGAGGTCACCGTTGAGCCGTTGAGGTCACCGCTGTGCCGTTGAGGTCACCGCTGTGCCGTTGAGGTCACCGCTGTCTCGTTGAGGTCACCGTTGTGCCGTTGAGGTCACCGCTGTGCCGTTGAGGTCACCGCTGTGCCGTTGAAGTCACCGCTGTGCCGTTGAGGTCACCGCTGTGCCGTTGAGGTCACCGCTGTCTCGTTGAGGTCACCGTTGTGCCGTTGAGGTCACCGTTGAGCCGTTGAGGTCACCGCTGTGCCGTTGAGGTCACCGCTGTCTCGTTGAGGTCACCGCTGTGCCGTTGAGGTCACCGCTGTGCCGTTGAGGTCACCGCTGTGCCGTTGAGGTCACCGCTGTCTCGTTGAGGTCACCGTTGTGCCGTTGAGGTCACCGCTGTGCCGTTGAGGTCACCGCTGTCTCGTTGAGGTCACCGCTGTGCCGTTGAGGTCACCGTTGAGCCGTTGAGGTCACCGCTGTGCCGTTGAGGTCACCGCTGTCTCGTTGAGGTCACCGCTGTGCCGTTGAGGTCACCGCTGTGCCGTTGAGGTCACCGCTGTGCCGTTGAGGTCACCGCAGTGCCGTTGAGGTCACCGCTGTGCCGTTGAGGTCACCGCTGTCTCGTTGAGGTCACCGTTGTGCCGTTGAGGTCACCGCTGTGCCGTTGAGGTCACCGCTGTCTCGTTGAGGTCACCGCTGTGCCGTTGAGGTCACCGCTGTGCCGTCGAGGTCACCGCTGCATCAGTGCCTTCTCTAATTTCTGTGATAATATGAAGAAGATTTCGGGTTTGTTGTATGTGTTTGAATTCGGTTCGTAGATGAAGAGTTCCTACAGTCATATGCAGGTTTCCCTTCAACCCCCCCACTTGCCCTAATACTTTCAGAACAGATTTACGGTCCTGTGCTGACTAACCCGCGTGGAAAACAAGCACCTTGTTTCCTTCCTGACTCAGCCGGTTTCCTCGTGAAGTGCTGGGATGTGTCTCAGACCGTCCAGCACTCACATGCAGGCTGTCGGTCATTATACAGACATCGGTGAGTCTGTGAACTGTTTCTACTGGTGACTCTCTGGGGACATCTGAGGATCAAAAACAACCAGGTCATCCAGCTAGAAAAACTGTTCTGAAGGACAAGGAAATGTAGAAAGCACCCCAACACCTGCAGAGACTCTAGGCCTAATAAAGTGTTAAATAAGTAAGTGCACCTTTTAGAAGATCATATAGCTGGTTTTCAGCCTTTACATGACATATTACTTTACACTGTATTTAACAGACATCTTTATCCAAAGCAGCTTACTAAGACGAACACACTGAAAACCAAAAAGGAGGAAGACATGCAGTAACAACTTCATCTAGAGAATCACGTTTGATCTCAAGTGCAAAGCAGAGCGGGCTTCAAGAGAAAAGATTAGGACAAAAAAGATTCTTCCTCAAGACCTTCTAAAGAGCTTTTGATTGCAGTTCACCTGTCAGTTAACCCACTCCACTCCATCAAAGCCCACCGTGGACACCCCTCCACCTCCCCCACTTCCTTCTATCCGGGAGCAGGATGTGCACAATCTCTTCAGCAAGCTGGAGCCCCGCAAGGCTCCCGGGCCAGACGGTGTCCCCCCCTCCACCCTGAGACGCTGTGCGGATGAGTTGACTCCTGTCTTCACGGACATCTTTAACACCTCCCTGAAGCCACGTCATGTGCCAGCCTGCTTCAAATTCTTCACCGTTGTCCCCGTCCCCACAACGCCACGGATCACTGCACTTAATGACTGCAGGGCTGTGGCGCTGACGTCTATGATCATGAGGTCATTTGAGCCAACAGGTCTGTAAATGATGCTGTCAACCTGGCCCTTCACTCCATCCTGCAGCATCTGGATGCCCCGGGAACCTGTGCCAGGATTCTGTTTGTGGATCTTTGCATTCAGTACCTGCCAGCTCTCGACGTTCCAAACTCCATCTGCAGGTGGCTCACCGAGATCCTTTTGGACCTGAGGCAGTACACGCGGATGGGGAAGAATGTCTCGGTGACTTGGACCATCAGCACGGGCTCCCCTCAGGGCTGTTTACTGTTTACTTACTCCCTGTACACCAGCTGCTGCACCTCCAGCCACCAGTCTGTGAGACTGATCAAGTTTGAAGACGACCCTCATTGGGCTCATCTCAAACGGAGGCTAGTCTGAGTACATCCCTGCTGAGATGGTAGGGTCATCTTGCAAGAATTACAGGAAAAGCTGGGCAGCATCTGTATAGCAGTGATACAAGAACCCATTAAAGCAGATGATCTGGGCCAGTTGTGTAGATGACAAACAGAAGGGGTTCCGGCACCACGCCTTGAGGAACCCTTGTGGAGAGGCAGTGAGAAAAGGACATCTGCCCTCATTGCAACGCTGTAAATGAACGCCCAGTGAGAACAGATTCAAATCCAGACGATACTTTCCTGCGGTGGCCATCTCGGAGAGGGCTGATGTGGCGATTAACCACGTCCAGGGCAGCTGACAGGCCTGCAGATCAACTGGCAGCTTTAGCTGCTCTCAAGAAATCTGTTATACACAGCAGAGCCATTTAGGTGGAGGGACCATTTTTGAAGACGGTTGGAGGTTGTTCAGAGAAACTCTAAGACCTGTTTGAAAACCGCTCTTTCAATGACCTTGGACAGGACGGGATTTAGCGAGTCTGGCTGGTAGTTCTCACCTGCGCAGGACTGAAATGAGGGTTCACGTCGTTTTTTCTTGCCATTGTAGCTTTAAAGTTACAGTAGACAAACACATCTGCTTCATTATTGATCCTGGAAAGTGTTTTTCTGGTTTTGTCTGGTGGAGCCTGAGTTTCCATCATGAAGCCGGAGCGCGGCCTGATCCCCTCAGGAGCCACTTTGTATGAAATCTCTGCCAAACGGCAGATGTTGTGTTAGCATTGATTCATTTAGAAGATTGATGTGTCCGTCTCGGGCATCCCTGCACGGCGCTCCATTCTTCCCGACTCAGCAGAACCTGTCGCAGCAGGTTTGTCACCGGATGGACTCGAATCGGCAGCTGCGACTCAACTTTTTCTTCCTCAGTTTTCTCAGGAAGTAAGAAAGGCACAGAACAGAAAAGGGAAGATGGAAAGAGATGAGAGATCATTAGCAACACTTTTAGGGAAAAGAAAAAGAAGGTAAAGAATGAGCTCGTTTTGGTCATTCTGCATTTTTAACAACTGCACGAGGCAAGACTGGACATGAAGGTTGCAGGGAGGGGGAGAGGATGAGAAGAATGGGGACGGTCTTGGACCTGCTGACGTAAACAGATTTGCTCCTCCGGCGAGCCGCCTGGCCTCCTCCTGACTCAGCTTACGGTCCGCTCACACCTGACCAGTTGCACCAGTATGCTGACGCGGCACTGGGAGCAGTGGAAGCTGGAGATGAACAGCTGCTACAGAACCGGGCCAGAAAGAGGGCCGCATCAGCTGGGCCCGTGTGTGTGTTGGTTTTTATTACCTCAGAAAGACATATTTCTGTGATCACCTGTGTTTCCCTTCAGAGGAAAAAGCATTAAGACAGTATGAAGTCAGCCTGTTGGCACCTAAAGAACATGTGGAGGGTTAAAGGACCGATGTCTCAGCAGGACTGAGAAGACCTTGTCCAGGCTTTTATCTTCTACTGTAAAGCTGTTCTCACTGGTCTCCCTAAAACCTCCATCAAACAGCTGCAGTTAGTCCAGAACGCTGCTGCCCGAGCCCTCACTAGGACCAGAGACTGGACCACATAACTCCAGGTCTTAGATCTTTACACTGGTTCCTGTCTGCCCCAGAACAGATGTTAAAATCCTGATGTTGGTTCACAAATCTCTGAATGGTCCATGATGAACCAACCAGAACCCTCAGGTCATCCGGGCCACACCTACTTTCTGGACCCAGAGTCAGACCCAAACAGGTGAGGCGGCGTTCAGCTCTGATGCTCCTCACCTGTGGAACAAACTCCCAGAATGCATCAGGGCTGCTGAAAAAGAACCTAAAAACCTTTATTTACTGCTGCATTTCAAGTAAACTCCCACAATGCACTTTTTTGTTTGTTGCATTTCATCTGTTTTACTTGTTTTTCTCTCTTTAATGATTTACAGCAATTACTGTAAAGTTTTGAAAGAGGACTTTAATGGCCCCTAAGAGGATTTTCATCCCATCAGATCCTGGTTTTGGTCATCTAAACACACAAGAAGGTGTTTTTGTGAGGCTGCAACCTGATGGGAGTTTCTGGACTCAACCTCTCGTTAAGTTATATTATTTTCAGAGCACCTGTGGTAGTAAAACAGGACCAGCCACACCCTGATAGTCTAGAAAAAACATGACGTGACGTAACACAAGGATGTGTATGAACTGCAACTAGAGGAAGAGCGTCTCCTGCAACTGTTTTCAGGACTAAGAATAGCTGTCTGTTTATGCCAGATGGCAAATTATTTTCGACCTTTTCCAAAGAGGTGTTGGGATTCATCAGGCTGTAGGACATTATGTAAGTTTGTACATCAGCTGCATCAACATTTGCCAGGTTCCTTCTTTCCACAGTCCTTCTGTCTGCAGTTATTCAATATTCTTCCCAGATTGTTATGTCAGACTTGGTCTGCTCATATACTAAGTATAAGATGAAGAAGAGGTGCTCTTCTGCCTGATATGCAGTTCCTGGTAAACTGTTGCGGTCTTGACTTTGACCAGATCATCACAGAAATTCCTTTATTATTCAGCCATTCTAATGTAGACTTTTTGTTCTGTTTGGGACCATTGGAATCACTTGATCTGTCAGACAGATGTCCTCACATTTGTCTTCAGAAGACTCTGATCTACAGAGGACTTCATGGTCCACTCAGAGACTGACAGGTGTCCAGGTCCAGACCATCATCCCTCCACCACCGTGCTTGATAGTGGATTTGAGGTGTTTCTGCTGGTTTTCTCCAAACATGGTTCTGGACACGAAGACCAAACATCTCCACGTTGGTCTCATCTGTTCAGAGGACGCTGTTCCAGTTGTCTGCTGGTTTGTTCAGATGCAGGTTTGTGGACCTCAGTGGTGCTTCATGTTGTTTTTACATTAAATTTAGCAGATGTTTTTATCCAAAGCAACTTATAACACAGGAAAACAATCAAGCAACAGTAAAGGTGGTAAATAAGAGACACAAAGTCAAGTTAGTGTCATCGACCTGTGTGTCTGTGTGTGTGTGTGTGTGTGTGTGTGTGTGTGTGTGTGTGTGTGTGTGTGTGTGTGTCTGTGTGTGTGTGTCACTTGAATATACGGGTAGACGACATCATTGGCAGAATGATAAGCTCTGATAATCTTTTATACCCACACAAACAGCTATATCTGTGGTGACAGTGAACATTGGATTAACTGGCCCATTAGTCCTCTTAATGCCAGCTCATTGGTTAATGTTGTGATGCCACATAACACCGGCAGAGAGGAGATATCTGAGTGTTGCTGGGTTGCTCGGTGGTCAGTGTGTAGCTCCTGTTTGCTCCGTCGACACGATTTAACCAAAACTCCGGTTGCCGATGCACCCATGAGCGAAGAGGAGATGTCATGTGTTCTTTAACATGTTCCTTTGGATATGAGCTCAGATTTTAATGACCTCCATAAACTCATAAGAAAATGTTGAATCCAGATGTTCCAACAGCTGTACCGTGTGGTTAAACACGGTACAGACAGATCGAAACCAGAGTAGTTTGATCTGGAAGACAGCTCAAAATTGCTACTGCTAAATATTAAGTAAGGCTGCCATCATTTTTGCCCAAAGCTTTTTACTATTCTTTCAAATCAAAGTCTTTAGAAGAGAGAAATGGACAAACCTGCAGCGACGTCCCCTGCAGGTTTCTGGACAGTTCTTCTGAAGCCTTTTTCCTGGTTCTGTGTGGTGCCACTTTGTAAATGGGTGTAACGGACAGGTGTGAAAGCTGGCTGGGACACGCCCACCTGTCGTCTCCTTTCAATCACAATTAGCAGTTCTAGCTTGGGTGAGTCGCTTATTCATTTAATAATAATTTTTTTTAAACCTTGAGAGACAAAATCTGCTGAATCAAACTTCTCATTTGTTTGCACAAACCTAGTGAATAAAGTTGATTTGATTCTGATGCCAATTAATAATAATATACATTACATGCACCCTGATCAAATCCGTCCACATACTGTATCATCATTTCATCTGAGACGAGGACTTGCTGGGATCTGCTGAGATCTGCTGAGATCTGCTGGGATCTGTTGGGATCTGCTGAGATCTGCTGGGATCTGTTGGGATCTGCTGAGATCTGTTGGGATCTGCTGAGATCTGCTGGGATCTGTTGGGATCTGCTGAGATCTGCTGGGATCTGTTGAAATCTGCTGGGATCTGTTGAGATCTGCTGGGATCTGCTGAGATCTGCTGGGATCTGTTGGGATCTGCTGAGATCTGTTGGGATCTGCTGAGATCTGCTGGGATCTGTTTGGGATCTGCTGAGATCTGCTGGGATCTGCTGAGATCTGCTGGGATCTACTGGGATCTGTTGGGATCTGCTGAGATCTGCTGGGATCTGTTGGGATCTGCTGGGATCTGCTGGGATCTGTTGGGATCTGCTGGGATCTGTTGGGATCTGCTGAGATCTGCTGGGATCTGTTGGGATCTGCTGAGATCTGTTGGGATCTGCTGAGATCTGCTGGGATCTGTTGGGATCTGCTGAGATCTGCTGGGATCTGCTGGGATCTGCTGAGATCTGTTGGGATCTGTTGGGATCTGTTGGGATCTGCTGGGATCTGTTGGGATCTGCTGGGATCTGTTGGGATCTGCTGAGATCTGCTGTGATCTGTTGGGATCTGCTGAGATCTTTTGGGATCTGTTGGGATCTGCTGGGATCTGTTGGGATCTGCTGGGATCTGCTGAAATCTGCTGGGATCTGTTGGGATCTGCTGAGATTTGTTGGGATCTGCTGAGATCTGTTGGGATCTGCTGAGATCTGCTGGGATCTGCTGGGATCTGCTGAGATCTGCTGAGATCTGCTGGGATCTGTTGGGATCTGCTGAGATCTTTTGGGATCTGCTGAGATCTGTTGGGATCTGCTGGGATCTGTTGGGATCTGCTGAGATCTGCTGGGATCTGTTGGGATCTGCTGAAATCTGCTGGGATCTGCTGGGATCTGCTGGGATCTATTGGGATCTGCTGAGATCTGCTGAGATCTGCTGGGATCTGCTGGGATCTGTTGAGATCTGCTGGGATCTGCTGGGATCTGCTGCCATTTGCAGGGGGTTCAGCCATAGGCTGTATATAACATTGGACAAAGCATTCGGTCACACGACCTGCTGGTTTCTGAAGAAGCTCAAAAGCCCACCGCATGTCAGTCAAAAGTTAGCTCTGGTCCCAGCTCCTTCAGCAGAACCCCACCAAAATATCTGCAGAGCCGCCATAAGACCGAACAAAACGGTCCGTAGCGTTTAGCAAATGGGTCGTTGCTTCACCTAACGTGGTAGCATGATGATTACAGATGAGGAAGAGAGAACGGCTAGCTATTGGCTGAGCTGACTGTCAATCAATTACATTGATCTGTAAAACAAGAGCTTCGCCATTCCACTCAGCTCCTTCCTTACCACGACGGTCCGGTACACCGACCTCATAACTTTGGACGCTGCACCAATCCGTCGGTCAATCTCACGCTCCATCTTTCCCTCACTCGTGAACAAGACCTCAAGAGACTTAAACTCCACTTGAGGCAGGACATCTCCACCTACCTGGACAGGGCAAGCCACCCTTTTCCAGTTGAGAACCATGGCCTCGGATTTGGATTTGCTAATTCTCATCCCAACCGCTTCACGCTTGGTTGCAAACCACCCCAGCACATGCTGAAGGTCCTGGTCGAATGAAGCAAACAGGACAACATCATCCACAAAAGACAGAGATGAAATCCTGTGGTTCCCAAACTGGACCCGTCTGGCCCTGGGCTACGCCTAGGAATCCTATCCAAAAAAATTATGAACAAAACCGGTGACAAAAGGGCACTTTGTCTACTGAGGAGCTTACGAACTACATCAGTGACTTTAGCTTGCGTGATGGAAGAGTCCACCGCAGAGTCTCCAGCTTCTGCTTCCTCAGCAGATGGCATGTCAGGGGAATTGAGGAGATCCTCAAAGTATTCCTGTCACTTCCCGACAATGTCCCCAGTTGCGGTCAGCAGCTCCCCATCCAAACTGTAAAAAGGGTTGGCAGAGAACTGCTTCCCCTTTTGAGATGCTGAACTGTTTGTCAGAATATCTTCGCGGCCGACCGATTGTCCTCCTCCGAGGCCATATGGAACTTCTCCCAGAACAAAGGTTTTTCCTCCAGGACCACCCGAGATGTGACTTGCTTGGCCTACCAGTATCCATCAGACAGGACTCCTTCTTCAGCCTGGCAGCTTTCCTTACTTCTCGTGTCCACCATCGGGTTGGGGGATTGCTGCCCTGATACGCATCAGAGACCCTCCGTCCACAACTTTGAGCTGCCGCGTCAACAATGGAGGCAGAGAACATGGTCCACTGAGACTCAATGTCCCCAGCCTCCCTCATTATCTAGAGGAGAAGTTCTGCCAGAGGGAGGAGTTGAAGACCTCCCTGACAGAGGGTTCATCCAGATGTTCCCAACAGACCCTCACAATGCGTTTGGGTCTGAACGGTTTGTCCAGCTGTCTCCTCTGCCAGTGTTTTCAACTCTGACTGAAGATCAGATGAAACAACAAAGTCGAAGTTTCAGAGCCCAAGCTATGTATGGATGTGAGCCCGACTATCTCTAGCCGGTAGCTCCGCCCCCACCCTCAAACCTGGCTCCAGGGTGGGGTCCTAGTGCCCTTGGCTCCTATTCATGATTGGCTTGTGAGCTGCTCTTAGTCTGGCCCGTCACCTAGGACCTGGTTGCCATGGGAGACCCTACCAGGGGCATTATCTGGTAGTGTAAACATAGCTTAACATAGCTCCTAGGATCATTCGGGCACACAAACCCCTCCACCACGATATGATGGCGGTTCAAGGAGGAGTAGATAATAAATATAAACGCATAAATCAAGTTTTGGTACGGCTCTGTGTGCTCAGAACACTGCTGTTTGTTGTGTGTCAAATGCAGTCACCTTGTTGGGGATCGTTTAGCCACCTTCTCTGAGTAATGTTCGATAACGGATCGATGCTGAATCCGCAGAGGCGACTGCTTGAACAACAGGTGCCTTTACGAGGCATTACAGCTGCATTCAATAAGAGTTTATAGCATTAAAAGTGTTACAGCTTCCCCATTATGAGCTGAGGGGGTTTCCTAACACACATATACAGGCACACGCACGAACAGGTGATGACGCTGCCAAGTCGTCCGAGTGTGTGTCGCATTACAGCTCGCTTGTTTTCATTGGATTACCCAGCTGACATGTCAGGAAAGAGCCTGTTAGTTTCCACGGAGACAGAAAGCTGGGGTAATCAGAGCTGTAATTACAGAGGCAGGCGGGCGCTGCAATCAGAGGAGTGACGAGCACATAAATCAGTTTGTATTGTCTCAGAAACCAGAAACCAAGACAGAACCACTGACACGAATATGGGGCAGTTGCTCAAGTTTCATTAATTTGGATATCTGTTCTGTCAAAGTGTATAACATTTATTGTTTTAGATGAGTATGTTTTATAAAAGTACATTATTTGGAAAATATTGGGGTTTTCACTTTAGAACAGGTTTTAGTGTTCTTCGAGGTGAAGGGTGAATGCAGACAGGAAAAATAAGACGCCTCCAAGACAAGTCGGTTGCAGTTTGGAGTTGATGCTTCCAGGACGTCCTTATGCTAGAAGATGAACGGGAAAAAAGTCTTCATCAGGCACTGACAGTCATGAAGTCCCCCGTTGTGGATCCACCCATCTCAACAATAACGTGAAGTTTCCTATATGACAATCTCACATGGTTGTGGAGGAAATTTGATCAGTTCTTCTTTACAACATTGCTTGATTGACCCAGCTGTCAGGTTTAAACGACCTAAACATTTATGAAACGCACAATAATGAAGAAAGACAAAGTCAGTAAGTTTTCATACATCATCACGGAGGACGGACAGAGAAACAGCCACATCTCCGCTGCTCTGGTCTCTGTCCGGGCAGATGTCCACATGTCCACTATGTCATTGCATTGGCAACATCAGAAATGACTCAGCCTTGCAATCCATGGCTTCATCGCAGGTAGATCTCAGTGGAGGTCCGGACAAAGTTAGTCATTCTAAAAGGGTGCCGACCAAGCTAGACAATGGCCTAAGGGAGGATCTGGGGCCCAGCTGAGATGAAGCCCCAGAGGTCTGCCATCATTTAGTGACGTACAGTTAGCACAGGCTGCATGCTCCTAGACAGAAGAGGTTTTCTCCAAACAATCGCTGATTCAGTCTTCCTCTAATTCTGCCATCATGGCCTTCATCATGGGCCGACGCTCCATGATTGTTGGAAACGTTGGAAATACTAAACAAACCTTTCCAGATTGCCGTGTTGCAACAGTTGCCCCTCTAAAGCTATTGCTGATGTCTTTTCCTTTCATTGTGTTACAACACTGTCAAACCATCTGCTTTGACAGAGGTCTACACACGTGCTGATGATAAGTGCAGACGAAGCATATTTATGGTTTAAAACAGCATTTGTGAGGGTTCAGTGCTGGTGGTCCTCAAGGCTCCGTCCTCGGGCGCTACCATTCGTCACATTGACTCACCAAGCGTCTCCAACATGGACTTCTCACTCGTTTGAATCAGTTGACCTCTGCTGTCTTTTACAACCCTGTCCTGTCTCCTTCCCAGCAGTCTTCTTCTGTCAGTGACCATGCCATCGCATGCATTCTTCCAGGGCATGTCAGCATCACTCACTCCAGCGATCACTCTCCTGAAGTTCCCAGATGAGTGAGTGGACGTCATGCTGCCGTTTATCATCCCAGGCATCGCGGCAGCCTCTTGATTTCATCTGGACATGTTAAAAAGAAGCTTTTAGGGTGGAATTCAGCCGACGGAGCTGAAATCTGATCCTCTTTTCATCGGCTCTCACCCATCATATGATGCGCTGCAACAAATGAGTCACTGCCAGATCGCGTCTGCCTCGGGCTGCTTTCAACATGCGGCAACAGCTTCTGTGTCAGCGTTGGTGGCGTGTTAAAGAAAGGCCGCTCCTTTGAAATCATTCCTGAAGTTTAGCTTTTCTGATCAAAACTTTACTTTGAAAATACTTCCAAGTGCAATGACTCACCACAAGATTTTTGGATCATTTAACCTCATAACTATAATTCTGGGGCCTTTGGAGTCGGAGCCGTTTTTGAGATTCAGACTTTACAGATGCGGTGACCCTCATGGCCGCTGCGAGGACTCCAAAACACTCAGCCTCAGTATGGAGGGTTTTTCACTCCTTCATCTACCGCAGTATTTCCCCCCAAATGGTCTCAGGACTTGGATTAACATGCCCCAGTAACATTCATGATAGCAAGTAAATCATCCTCCGTAAATCATAATTCAGTGAAAACCTCCAGTAGTCACAAAACCTTTGCTTTCTCTCCTGTACCATTTCTGTTAGCAGTAGGAGGGAGGTAGTCTACCAAAGCCAGACTACCAAGAACTAACTTGAGGAAGGATGTCATCTGTTCACCAGTCTGGTCAAAGGATAATCAGACAGTCAGGTGATGGGCATGTGCGAGCCGTCGTTGATTCTAGTGGCCGTGTAGAGGCCACACAGCTGTCAGTCATCCAGATGCAGCTTCCTTCCTGAGATACGTCCTTGGACAAACACCCACCGCTCAGCAGCTGCTCCACATGGGGGCGCTAGACGTCCTGAAGACGTCACTGGTGCAAACAAACCCAGACCTGCTCCAGTTGACAGGAATTCTTACTTTAGAGACATTTACATCAAATAAAATCAGTTTCATAGTTTGGCCACTGAAAAACTTCAATGACTAAACGTAGCTTAGCCACTTCCTCTGGCCTGCTAACATGTGTGTTTAATTTTACACCCGTGTTGTAATCTGTCATCTTTATTTTGATACCAGATTTACACAAATATACCGTGTAGTTGCTGAGATTCACTCATTTTAAGTCAGCTTCATCAAGTTCCAGGAGGACTCTCAAACGTTGTTATCAAATGGTTAAATGTCACATTTGATCCAAAGTTCTTGTGAATGTGGTTTAATGAGGTCAAGTACAGTTTAGTCACCTTCATACAGCCAGTTACATTCAGAAAATACACATGGACTTGATGTGAACGCTGCAGTCTGCTGCATGTATCACTCCGTCACACACTCTCACACACTCTCACACACTCTCACACACTCACACACACACACACACACACTCATACACTCTCACACACACACACACTCTCACACTCTCACTCACTCTCACACACTCTCACACACACTCTCACACACTCTCACACACACTCTCACACACTCTAACACACACACACTCACACACACACACTCTCACACACTCATACACTCTCACACACACACACACTCTCACACTCTCACTCACTCTCACACACTCACACTCTCACACACTCACACTCTCACACTCTCACACACTCTCACACACTCTCACACTCTCACACACTCACACTCTCACACACTCACACTCTCACACACTCACACTCTCACACACTCACACTCTCACACTCTCACACACTCTCACACACTCTCACACACTCTCACACACTCACACTCTCACACACTCACACTCTCACACACTCTCACACTCTCACACTCTCACACACTCACACTCTCACACACACACACACACACACTCTCACTCTCACATCTCACATCTGTCATAGATTTAGTAGTTATGCAAGTTAATACTCACACAAACATGTTTGCATGTTGAGATAAATGTGAACGCTCAAACGTGCAGTGAAGGGAAACATGGAGCTCTTTATATTTATTTATATATATATATAAATATAAATATAAATATAAATATAAATAAATATATATATATGGACTTGGAATGTATGAAGTGGATAAACACATAAACTGTAAAAATGTCCGTTTGTCCCCGTCTCTCCACCTTTCAGTTTGCGTGGCCCGGTTTCAGTGCTGCGACATTGACACGTCGGCGGGCCTTGGCCGGATCTGGTGGAGGCTGAGGAAGACCTGCTTCCAGATCGTAGAACACAGCTGGTTCGAGTCCTTCATCATCTTCATGATCCTGCTCAGCTCTGGAGCGCTGGTGAGACACGCTCGGCCTTTGGTTTACTTCAATTACTTCACTTATTTATGAAAAATGTACCTTTTCGTGCTGTTTTTGGGCTCTTTATTCGTCCCGGATTAAAATCCATCCATTCCCACTATTTTCAAAAAAACTAAAACTGAAAAAATGTCTTACAGTTATTCACATTTTAATAGAATTTGAAATTCAAAAGTTAATCTTGTGGGTGTTTTCCAAACATCGTTATTTGTCCTGTATCTTGTTATTTAATAATCCAAATGAATAAAATTAACGGGACTCTTTGCTGCCCCCATCAGGCCTTTGAGGACATCTACATTGAGCAGAGGAGGATGATAAAGGTGATTCTTGAGTATGCTGACAAGATCTTCACATATATATTTATCCTGGAGATGCTGCTCAAATGGCTCGCCTACGGCTTCAAGAAGTACTTCACCAACTACTGGTGCTGGCTCGACTTCTTCATCGTCGATGTAAGTCTGATTGGCTCTTTCACTGCTTCATTTGATTGTTTCTGTTTTTAGAGCTAAAAATGATGTTGATGACGCATACACAACATCTGTAACTGCCCCAAATACAATGGCAAGGAAAAGGATAGGAACCCTCTGTAATTGAAACTGGTTTTCTGCTTTAACATGTGTATGGGTGATGCTCCATTTGAAGGATGTCTGGTGTGAATGGCTCTCTGGAGATCATTCCACAGCATCTCCTGGTAGGACACGCCCCAGGAAGGGGTCTAGGAGACATCCTAACCAGATTCAACTCAGTTCAGTTCAATTTGATTTATTTATTTAGCATCAAATCACGACAAATGTTGTCTCAAGGCACTTCAACAATACAGTTCAAGTCATTACAAATACGTCTAATTATTGCAAAGCCAATAAAATAACAATACTATGAATAATTGCTTCACAAAGGAAACCAACAGATTGGACCAGAACGTTTCTGCGCTACAGTCCTCTGTCCTGAGCAAACACCAGGCGGCAGTGGAACGGAAAAACTCTCCTTTAATAGGAAGGAACCTCTGACAGAACCCGACTCAGAATCTGTGGCGGAGCAGGGACTCAACTCTGGGTCTCTCCTGGATGACTGAACGTCTCCTCCTGTATCTGAGGGAGAGTCCAGCCACCCTGCAGAGGAAACGCATCTCCCCTGCTTCTGGTTCTTTCCGTCACTACCCACAGTTCCATGGGTGAGGGGAGGAACATAGATCCACCAGTATCAGAGTCTATGAACAGACTCCACCTCCCACCTGGAACAAATCCAATTTACTTCCGGCAATGTGGAATAAACTCTTATAGTTAAAACCCCCCGCCTCATAACTTGGAGCACCCCTCAAGATAACCTCAAGGTCTTCTTTGATCAGCAAACGTCGTCTCCCTCTGCGGTGTTCCTCCATGGACTTCTGGCTGCTTTGGTGACTTTTTAGTAGATTCATGAACAGAGATGTTTCCAGTTCCAGTGATGTCTGTAAGCCTTAGCTGTTCCTCGTGGGTTCTTCTTGACCTCACTGAGGATTCTGCGTTGTGTCTTTGGAGTCATCTTGGCACTGGCTTACTTTCTAGTAGTAGTGGTAGTACTACACAGTTTCTCTATTTCAAGTCTGACCACCAGTAGACTGATGGTCTCTTAAACCCACCCATATAAGTTTTTAATCACCTGTCTTAAAAGATCTCCTTTCATCGAGGCTTTGCTTCACATCAGAAGATGCTTCTGATGAACAGCAAGCTTTAAATGTGTTGAGTATTTTGTTTGTTTGTTTTTTATTTAAAAAAGGAGCTCTGAACCACACCTCCGGACTCATGTCATTGGCTGGGTTCCTTTCGGCAAATTTAAACTCAAATTCACTTTTTTTGAAAATCCAATAAGATTTTGTGACTAATCACTGCAGAAAACCATCGACTAGAAGGGGTTCACATACTTTTTCTTCCCAATGGTATAATATCTGTATAAAATATAATTATGTGCTGGAGTGGAATATATAGTGTTGAAATTTGCCATGACAGCGGTGGTAACAATCATGTTTAAATCACTATTTGATCATCGTCATTGTTTACTTGAAAAACCTGCAGTTCACCAGTTATTTCTTTCTACGCAACATTTTCCTTTTTTGCTCATCAGAATATGATGAGAATATGTGTCAGCAGCCTCTTCTTCAGGTCTACCAGCTCACCTGTTCACCAGCTCACCTGTTCACCAGCTCACCTGTTCACCAGCTCACCTGTTCACCAGCTCACCTGTTCACCAGCTCACCTGTTCACCAGCTCACCTGTTCACCTGCTGTTTGACACAAATATCTAAACAGCCAATCCCATAGCAGCAGCTTAACACATTCAGACACGCAAACATGCCCAAGATGACTTGCTGAGTATTGAGACAAACACCAGAAAAAGGAAAAAAGAGATTTAAGTGAGTTTGAATGTGGCATGGTGGTTGGTGAGTATTTTCACCACAGCCTTAAACGCCACACCTTTAGGGTTTATTAAGAGATGCCTAGAAAAGAGAAACTAGTGAGTGGCAGTTTCCTTCTTGTGAAGGGCAGCAGTAATGAAATAACCACTGGTGACAAGCACGGATGCTTCTAATGGAGCTTAACTAAACGCCCCGGAGACGTCGCATGTACAGTCCAGAAGAGTCAGTTCAAAGGCAGGAACTGACTCCGCACAGCAGCGGTTAATCTGAAAATGGGCAGAAAAAGCAGACCTCGTTGGAACACGCCCACCTTAGTCCGCTACTATTTAAGCTTTACTCTTGCTACCTAAGATGCTAAATCGCTTTACTTAGTGCTCATTCTGATGTAATCTGTCCATCCGTGCTGGTTCCAGATGTTGACGTGGAAGTTACATGTGAAACGAGAGAGCTGAAGCGAGGATAAGCCGAGTGCCGACCGAGCTCACCAGGACCCACTGGTCACCAGGCCATCAGGCCACCAGGCCACCAGGCCACCAGGCCACCAGGCCACCAGGCCATCAGGCCACCAGGCCACCAGGCCACCACGCCACCAGGCCACCAGGCCATCAGGCCACCAGGCCACCAGGCCACCAGGCCATCAGGCCACCAGGCCACCAGGCCACCAGGCCACCAGGCCACCAGGCCACCAGGCCATCAGGCCACCAGGCCACCAGGCCATCAGGCCACCAGGCCACCAGGCCATCAGGCCACCAAGCCACCAGGCCACCAGGCCACCAGGCCACTAGCACAGAGCACCGATTGTGGTGGAGTGCAGTCTGTGACCTGTTGGCTGTTGGTGCAGTTAGTCAACCTTGAAGGGTCCTAAAAAAGTCAGAGTTGAAGGCTTCTCAACCGGACAACCTGGCGGGGACCAGCTGTGCTCTGGTTAATCCTTGCTAGCAGCCTTTTAGCACAGGTGGAAGGTACCTGCCTCTGGACACCTCGCTGAGCTTCACTCCCAGCCAAAACCTCGAGCTGCAAGCCTCTTGGTGCCCTTTGGCCAAAAGCTCTTCAGGGCCAGCCTAGAGCTGTTGGCAGGCGTCTAGTCATACAATTAAAAGCACAGAAATGCATGCTTTTCTCTTTGAGTTTTTGGATTTGCTTCTTAAGGTTATATTCTGTGGTGAAATGTGTTCTCATCCACTCTTCAGCTGCTTTTCATAGTAACTGTGACCTCTAGATCTCAGTATTGGGTCAGCTGGGTCAGGTCGTCTCGCTGAACCAGGTCACCACCATGCGGGTGCTGAGGACACTCAGGGCTCTCCGTCCTCTCCGGGCTGTGTCCCGTTTTGCTGGTATCAGGGTAAGAACAAACTGATCTGGCAAACAAACCTGAAACCTATCGCTCAGTGGTGCCAGCTGGATGCATGTTTGGGCTGTAGAGGGTTTTAGAGATGCTGGGGTTTCTGGGTTTGATTAAAGGTTACACTGTCACGGAAAAGTTAGTACCCACTCTTTTAATCAAATGTTTTCTTATATGTAAGAACATAATAAAAATCATGTGATTCCATCCATCTATCCATCTAATCATTCATCCATCCATCCATCCATCCATCATTCCATCCATCCATCCTTTTTCATCCGCTTATCCGGGGACTGGCTCGCAGGGGCAACAGTCTTAGCACAGATGGCCAGACCTCCCTCACCCCAGATGAGGGGATTCTAAACCGTTCCCAGGCCAGCCGAGAGACATAGTATCTACAGCGTGTCCTGGGTCTTCCCCGAGGCCTCCTCCCAGTGGGACATGCATGGAACACTTCTCTTGGGAAGCTGGTTGGGAAAACTCCCATGAACCCTCCAGCACCCTGTGGAGGGTGTAGAGCTGGTCCAGTGTTCCACAACCAGGACGAAAAACGTATTATTCCTCCTGAATCCGAGGTTCGACTATCGGAAATAATTCTCCTCTCTAGTACCCTGACATCGACTTTCCCAGGGAGGCTGAGAAGTGTGATCCCCCCATAGTTGGAACACAGTCTCCGGTCCACCTCTGCTTCCTTAGTGGAAGGCATGTTGATGGAATTGAGGAGATCCTCAGATTATTTGTTTCACCGTCTGACAATGTTCCAGTCGAGGTCAGCAGCCCCCCACCCAAACTGTAAAAAGTGTTGGCAGAGTACTGCTTCCCCCTTCTGAGGTGCAGGACGGTTTTCCAGAATCTCTTCAAGGCTGACCAATAGTCCTCCTCCGTTGCCTCAATAAACTCCTCCCAGACCACATTTTTGGCCTCCAGGACCACCCCAGCTGCGGCTTGCTTGGCCTGCCGGCCCTCCAGGTATCACTTTCATTGCTAACATAAGCGTTGAAGTCCCCCATTAGAACAACGGAGTCCCCAGCACTATCAAGTACCCCTCCCACGGACTCCAAGAAGGCCGGGTACTCTGTACTGTTGTTTGGCCCGTAGGCACAAACCACAGTAAGAGACCTTTCCCCGACCTGAAGGCGTAAGAAAGCGACCCTGTCATTCACCGGGGTGACCTCCAACACATGGCAGATGAGCTGGGGAGCTATAAGGAAGCCCACACAGCTCATCGCCACTCACCCTGGGCAAGTCCAGAATACTGGAGGGTCCAGCCCTTCTCATGGAGCTGGTCTTCAGAGGCCAAGCGGTATGTGAGGGTGAGCCCAACTATCTCTCTCCGGTATCTCTCAACCTTCCACACAAGCTCTGGCTCCTTACCCCAGCGAGGTGACATTCCGTGTCCCTGTTGCCAGAGTTTTGGTCCAGGAATGTTTTTTAACCCTGTCTAGAATGCAGTTCCTTCTCTAAAGTCATTGCTGATGTCTTTTCCTCTTGGAATTGTGTTGGCACACACCTGAATTCACCATACCAGCAAACTGCAAAAATATCTGCTTTTATCGAGGTTGTAACACCTGCTGATAATCATTTAGACCTAATAATTACGTTTCATTTTTGGCTTCATTTTTGTTAAATAATTAATACCTGACATTGCTGTTCATCTAAAGGTGTAATCGCCAGACACGGAGACCCACTATGGTAGTTTTTGTTACGTTTTCACCACAAGCAGGCATTCCAGTGAATGAGGAGGTGGTAACTTTAACGGAGTAAATGTCTAAGATGCTGCTGGGTTTACTACTCTTCTCTTGAACTTGACTGATTTCATTTACTGGTTTTAAATCCCTCAGGACTCTCCTGGTGAAATAATTGATCTTTATGGACTCTTCTTTCAAAGTGAAGAGTTGTTCTTCTGGAGGAGGACTTTAAAGACCTGATCTGGTCACCATGAAGCACTGGTTGAATTAAGAATGAAAGCTTTTTTGTCTCACAGGTCAGACTAACTAACTAAGCTGCATCATCCGTTCATCTGTCCTTCCTCTTCAGCTGACGGTTGAACCCTCGGCCTTTGGTCATCGGCCCACCATCTCCCTCTCTGCCTGTGCTAGAATAGAAGCTAACAGTCCTGCTTCTCTTTCTCTTCCTCCTCCTCTTCCTGTCTTTCTCCTCTCTGGAAACTCCATCTTCTTTGCTTCTTTCTTTCCTCCAGGTTTCGTTGGTCAGTTTGGTGGCCAACATGTTGGGTTATTCAGACTTTGCAGCCATCAAATCCCTGCGGACGCTGCGGGCCCTGCGGCCCCTCAGAGCCCTCTCCAGATTTGAAGGCATGAGGGTAAGAGTCAGTATTAGCATGAGCTAACACACCTGCGTTCAAGGTCCGGCTCCCAGTTGATGACCGATCGCTTTATTTGCTCCAATTCACCAGAAGAATCAGCTCAGGAGGCTTCAGAGTGCATTAAATACGGACTTGTTTGTTCTAAGTCATTTATAATCCAACTCACTGCAGTTCATGTTATGGCATTTTATTTAAAAAAAACAAGGTAGCTGCCCAACCCAACAGAACCCATCAAATCTCCACCTTATTTCAGCCCTTCATCCTCAGCAAGTACGAGGCCACAGCAAGAAGAAAAAAGGGTGGTCCCTCTTTAACGTGCCCCCGAGGTTTCTCAAGAGTCAGCACCTTGTGGGATTGAGTTGACGCCATCCAAACCCCATTATTTATTTATGTTTTCCATTTTAACATGACTACGTACATATAATTTGCCCCCCGTGCAGTTGTCATGGATGTAAAATCTGGCTACAGAGACCAAAATATGGTTATTTATTCTGTAAACTTGGACAAGAAAGAGAGTAAAAAGAGATCACTGTTGGATTCAGATCCTAGTGGTCTGTAGAGGAACTGCAAGTCTGGATCCAGACTCTGAAATAAGAAACTGTACTTGAAGTCTTTGTAAACTCAAAGTCTCTCAGAAGTATTAGTTTTCATAATGTTGACAAGTGTCTTTGGCATTGTTGGATTAAATTCTGGAGGGAACACCAGAACAGGTGTGACGCCAAGTTCTGGAGACCTGCCAAGAACATGGCCTCTTCACTTCATGGGAACAAACACAGCTGTTGTGAAAACCACTGGACGTTGAGGACATAGAGGGCGTTGGAACGTTTAGTTTTTGTGCCACCTGTGAGGGGAGGGGCGTTTCCTGTCAGACATTCAGAACTCAGGGAAGAACACCTGTCCCAGCATTCCCTCCAGAATTTCCAGATAGGAATGTTCTGTGTAGAAACCCTCGTTTAGACTCACCCCATAAATCCGTGTGAAACACAGGAAGTTCAGTTGTTTATGGTTTTTGTCAGCTAATGCTGACGCTGCCAATGTTGCTCAGGTCCACACGTTGATCGAAGAGCAACTTATTCTGTCTTTTCTAACTAACCACCTGCACTAGTTTCTCGTACTGTCCTAATTAGCAGCAGATACTAATACAGCATCAAATCAAGCAATCCATCACAAAAGTTTAATTTTTCAATGCATGCAGAGCAAATAACACTCCAAGAAACACCTGAAGTTGGCGCTTCACAACTGTTTCTGAGATTAGAGGCTCCCAGCGATCTGAATGATTGATGGACGTCTAACATGAATGCAGAGGCACGTAAAAATGTCAGGGATGTGCCGGGAATCAAACTCTGCTCTTCAAAATGGAAACCCCTCTAGTAAAGTAGTCTGGTGGTAATATCACGGGACAGGGACATGGACGGGACAGGGACAGGGTCAGAGACGGGGACAGGGTCAGAGACAGGGTCAGAGACGGGGACAGGGTCAGGGACAGAGACGGGGACAGGGACAGGGTCAGAGACAGGGACAGGGTCAGAGACGGGGACAGGGTCAGAGACGGGGACAGGGTCAGAGACGGGGACAGGGTCAGGGACAGAGACGGGGACAGGGTCAGGGACAGGGTCAGAGACGGGGACAGGGTCAGGGTCAGGGTCAGGGACAGGGTCAGAGACGGGGACAGGGACAGAGACGGGGACAGGGTCAGGGACAGGGTCAGAGACAGGGACAGGGACATGGATGGGGACAGGGTCAGAGATGGGGACACGGACAGGGACAGGGACGGGGACAGAGACGGGGACAGGGTCAGAGACGGGGTCAGGGACAGGGTCAGAGACGGGGACGGGGACAGAGACGGGGACAGGGACAGGGTCAGAGACGGGGACGGGGTCAGGGTCAGGGACAGGGTCAGAGACGGGGACAGGGACAGAGACGGGGACAGGGTCAGGGACAGGGTCAGAGACAGGGACGGGGACAGGGACATGGACGGGGACAGGGTCAGAGATGGGGACACGGACAGGGACAGGGTCAGAGACGGGGACAGGGACAGGGTCAGAGACGGGGACGGGGACAGGGTCAGGGACAGGGTCAGAGACAGGGACGGGGACAGGGACATGGACGGGGACAGGGTCAGAGATGGGGACACGGACAGGGACAGGGATGGGGTCAGGGACAGGGACAGGGTCAGAGACGGGGACAGGGTCAGAGACGGGGTCAGGGACAGGGTCAGAGACGGGGACGGGGACAGAGACGGGGACAGAGACAGGGACATGGACGGGGACAGGGTCAGAGATGGGGACAGGGACAGGGACAGGGTCAGGGACAGGGACATGGACGGGGACAGGGTCAGAGATGGGGACAGGGTCAGGGACAGGGACAGGGACAGGGTCAGGGACGGGGTCAGAGACGGGGACATGTTAATTCTTAATCGACTGGATCGCCTCCAGTCATTTGGGGGCAGGTGTTAACCTTAGACTTCTCCAACCTTATTTGTGAGAATTAAACAATTACAGCCTCAACTAACTTCAATATGAACTTGGTGTTATTAAAGAAGTCCATGTTGCGTCAGTGTCCCAGTCCTGCTGCTTTGCTCCCTACAACATACAACAAATAAAAACTTATCTGAATCAATATACAACTGAACTCCTGGTCCAGGCCACGGTTATAGCGTCCCTCCATTACTGCAATGCTCTTCTAGATGACCTTCCAGCTTGAGCACTGCCAGACTGTGGCGATGTGCAACCTCGACAGGCGCGTGTCACACCTCTGTTCACTGATCCTCACTGGAACTGGCTGCTCCAATAAAACTCTGTCACTGGTCTACCAGGTGGTCTCAGGGTCCACACCTGCCTATATCAACTCTATCGTAAAGGTTTACACCCCTTCACAAGAACACAGACTGCTCTGGTCCTCTCCTCACATCTCAGTCCGGACTGTTCTCCACGTGGTTCCTCAATGGTGGAACGAGTTACAGTGGAGATGGGCAGAGACTACACTAGCGCCTTTTAACTTTCCAAACACTTACTTCTATGCTGTTTATCTGCATTTACTTTGTGATCTACCATGTTACTGTAGCTTGATTGTCTTTCTCTGTTGTAGAGCACTTTGGATAAAAATGCCTTCTCACTGTAAATGTAATTTAATGTCTTAAAAGCAGTAGATGTTTGTCTAACATCTCAGTGTACTACGGATAAGAAAAATAAATCATTGTCATCTACATATAAACTGATATTTGTATTAACACCAGATGGCACTGAGTTTTACTATGTGCAATTAAGGAAGCAGAGGTCCTCGTGCAGAACCTTGTGGTACTCCTCAGTTAGTGCAACCCATGTTTCCATGGTGATGTCTCCACTGGACAGTACTTTTTCTGATGTTTTAGTTTAAGGGATTTGGGTTTTAGGGCTAAGGATTTTATAGTCGTCCTTAGTTTTTGTTTGTTGGTACTCACAAACACTAACAGTCAAGTTTGGACACGTTTTCCCATCACATACAACATTGAAACATACAACGTTGAACTAGAACGTGTTTCTAGTTGGATTGTCTCCTCCTGTTGGTGTTCTCTCAGCTTTAACATATTTTTTCTTATCATTCACTAATTTTTTCTCCCTTCAGAGATGTCATGCATCAGTATTCCAACTTTTTGTAAATGTGGATCAGTAACATCAAATTAGCCCCATCATGTTCTCGTGTTCCTTTCATCAGTATTACTGAGAGTAGACATTCATTTTACACATTAAAGAAACTACACCTTGTCCTGTAGGGTCGGCATTAATCGGGCAGGGTTCTTAAGATGATAGCACACAAACTGTTATACTTTTCGTGTCTTTATTGAACCTATCTTTTAAACTTTCACTGTGCTGACGGGAAAAGCAAAGTTAACACCTGGTTGAAGTTACTGTTTGGCAGCACGGACTACAACAGGATCTTTCAGTGTCTCTGGTTCAAAGATGTTCAACATTCAGGAGGAATTCTGGATAATTCCTCTTTCCAGAAGTGCATTTGTCTGGTGCCTGGTGTGAACAGCTCTCTAAGCTCACTCCACAGCATCTCTTTAGAGTTGAAGTCTGGACTCTGGACAACTCCAGCGGATGGATTTACTGTTTCTGAAGCCATTCTGTAGGTTTACTTCCGTGTTGGAGGTCATTGTTGTGCTTTCCTGCAGCTACAAACTCAAAATCCAGTCTCTGTTTGGATCGTTTTGTCTGCTTGTTTTGAGAGAGAATGGCTTTTTCTTTCCAAAACTGTTGTGGTGTTGAAGGAAATGTTCAACTTTTAAACTGAACCTCTTGTTTCGAGTGCTTTACATCTCCTCTGAAAACCTTGAAACAGTTTACCCACAGCCGTCAGAGGTTAACATGATGTCAATATACCAGTCAGAGCTGCTGGTGGCATTTTATTTTGAGAAATGATGGGATTCTTTGTACCATTCTCATGTCTCATTTCCTGCCAGTTTATTGGCAGATTGCCAAAATAAAATTGAAGGGCGTGTTTAGTGGAGCTGAGCAGACGGTTGGTTCTGGGAAGCTGTTGGTGGGATCGGTCTCATTGACATGAATGCTGGCTGCTCACAGCAGCTGGCAAGGCTTCGTGGCCTGGTGGGAGCCAGTAGTTAAAGGATCTGCAATCTTGAATTATCTTTGGGCACATTTACATAAACTTCATGCATTCCCCCTTGGTGGTGTCCCAGTGATGCTCCATCCACCGCGCGTCACTGTTGGGGTGGTGTTGGTTACCTGTGACCATTTAGCACCGTACTTCATTTTCCCTGCAGTGTGGTAGATTGGCAAACTTCAGCTTCCTCTGTTCTTCATAGACTTCCTGCCTGTTAAGTGACTTGTACATGGTAGACTCGCTAACAGAGATGTTCCCGGTTCCAGCCTGTTGCTGTATTCAGTGGGTTCTTCTCCGTCTTTGGTGTTGGAAATCCACTTCTCCTAGTGAGGCTTGGTGGAGGGAACATCATGATCTGTGCTTGCTTCTGGACCACTTATCATCAAGGATGGAAAAAGATCTTCCAGTTTGTTTGCCAAAATGTTTCCCAGAGCAACATCAGGGACATTGAGCTTCCCGAAGTCATTGCTGCCAAATAATGTGCATTCAGCTTCAAGGGTTCACTCACTTTTTCCTTGAAAAATGTAAACGTTTAATTTGTCTTTTATTGTTACTTAGGAGAAGGTCAAATCCCATTTTATGGCAAAGTAATGCAGAAAGCCTGTTAATTCCAGGGGTTGCACTTGTTTTCCCACTATTAAAGCATGTAGACGTTCAGCTGGAGATAGATGTGAAGAAATGGCAGATTTAAAATTATTCACACAAATACAACCAAGTTCTGACTAAAAATCTGTGAAAGCGTAACTCCGCTGTACAATTTGACTATTTTTGGACAAAGTTGAGTAAAAACAGTCTGAACGGTGGCATTTATCACATGTTGAGCTTTTAAATAAGATCTGCTGCTGTGTTCTGATGAAGAGCTTGAACATCATCTCTGTCTGCATGTGCTGCTCTGCATGTGCTGCTCTGCATGTGCTGCTCTGCATGTGCTGCTCTGCATGTGCTGCTCTGCATGTGCTGCTCTGCATGTGCTGCTCTGCATGTGCTGAGGCTTAGAAGCTACATGTGTGCTACGTGCTGGTCCTGTATCTGCTGGTCAGGTGAGATGTGTTGCTCTTAAAAAAAAAAAAAAAAAGCAAATATTTTTGTAAACTTTGTAAAGTTACTGATTGTCAACACTCGGTGTGTTTTTAATGTCCTAATATGGATAAATTATGGCTTTATAGCATTTGGAAATCATTCAATTCTGGTTTTATTTACATTATACACATCATCCCAACTTTTTTTGGAACAGTGTAACCGTTGTCATGGTTACTGCGTTTATCCAGAACTGATCTGGAATCCCATTTAAGGTTGTTGTCAGTATCAGCCACAATTGTACAGGGATAAAAAAATGTGAAGAACATTGTTCTTTTCATGGAGGCCTACAGGTTGTAGTTCACTGGTTCAGTCATTTCCTAAATGTCAAACCCGACCAGCATCAGGCCAGAGATTGGTGTTTCTATGGGAACCGCTGAACATCTGCAGTGTTTTGTGGTGTCAGAAGTATTGGACAAATGTGACTGAGGGTTTCTGTGCAGGTGGTGGTGAATGCCCTGATCGGCGCCATCCCCTCCATCATGAACGTGCTCCTGGTCTGCCTCATCTTCTGGCTTATCTTCAGCATCATGGGTGTCAACCTGTTTGCCGGGAAGTTTGGCCGCTGCGTCAACCGCACTGGTCACATCTACGATGCTGCTTTCATCAACAACAAGTCTGAGTGTGAGGCGTTGAATGATACCACACAGTTCTACTGGAGCAAAGTCAAGGTGAACTTCGACAACGTGGGCGCTGGATACCTGGCTCTGCTGCAAGTGGTGAGATTCCTGGTTTTACACATCAGTTTCAAGACATGGGATGGGTGTTCTTCTTTTTCACTAGGATTCCTTAAAGTTATTATAAGCAAGTTGAGGGAAGTCAGGACCTGTATTTAAGGGTTACAGGCTAAAACCCTAGCATAATAAGATCCAGCAATACTAAGAACGAGTACAAGTAGAAAATAGAGAGAGCAGTGAAGTAGAGGAGGTGTGTCCTACATATCACAGGGTTTGAAATATGCTCATCAACAAAAATTATTGGACACATTTTTTTCCAGAAACAGATTTCACCAGATACACGGATATCAAGATCTGTGAGTATCAGAGCCATGCTCAACTCATACCAGTTCCTCAGAAACAGATCGGAAGTACTGATTGGGAACATAAATCAGTGTAATCTCTATGTAAAGTGACATTTTTATTAACCAAATAGGAGCAGTAGGAACATCACAGAGGCAGAGATCCTCATACAGAGCCTTGTGGTACTCCCCTGGGAGTACAGTCTATGTTTCCTTGGTGATGGTCTTTTCCTCGATGCTTCTGATTCCAGAGGTGTCAAAGCTGTCTCTGTTCCCACTGTCACCCTTGTCTATGTGGTTCCATCAGCTGTTGGTGAATCACAGTTCTTGCAGTATTGTCTGAGGAATCACAGATCTCAGGTCTCCAGCTGCTGCCCCAAACACATGGCACCAAAACCATGTGGTTCCCCTGCAGGTTGTGAGTCCACAAAAAGTGTCCATCCTGCCTTGGATCCCCATGCCAACTCTTGGCAACTCTTGGTTCCTGGTGCAGATACTGAGGTCAGAGGGAGTGAGGGGGGGGCAGGGAGGGAAACGGTGGAAGAGCAGGGAGAGTTCAGCATCCTGACGGCCTGGTGGATGAATCCAGGGAATCCTCCTGGGGAATGCCCTGGAAGTATGGGCGAGGTCTGTTGTTGTGAGCTAGAGCAAAACTTTGGTCAAGACTGCCAGTAGCAGGTCAGATTTGTTTCCAGAGCTCCCCATTTATCATCGATTGTGTCCATAACTTTTAAGGACAGAATGTCGTAGCACATCAAAGGGACGGGGGGCTCCGCTTTCTAGGTTCTAGGATTTTCTTTTTAAGTATTTTAATTCTTTACAAATCAAAAGAATCAATAGAACAAAAATTTCACACACTTGAATAAAAAGGAGCAGAAACAAGAAAATCTTTTATAATCTTTCCCGCTCACACAAATATTTAAACCAAAAATAAATGGTATGGTCACCAGCTGTGAGTAGTGACCGAAGGACCCAGACTGAGGATACAAGCAGCTGAAATAAGTTTCGTCTGCTGGACGTTCGCTTGGAGACAGGATGCTCCTCAGGATCAAGCGGAGCCACCTGAGATGTAAGGATATGACGCAGACTCAGGACAACAGATTATTTTTCTCAGCTGGCTTGGGAACATCGGGGAACATCTTGTTGTCCCCCTGGAAGAGCTGCCTGGGAGGAGGAAGGTTTGGGCCTCTTCTCTTACATTCCTGCCAACATAACCAGGGATGCAACTCAGTGTCTGTGCGTGATGGGACAGATGGACATGGCGAGAAAATACACAATAAGTCTTCAGTTCATATTGTCTGAAAGAAATAAAAAGTCAAAAAGGAGAGTAGCTGCATCTTTCCATCTTCTGCATCAGCCCAGCTTGTTCTGATGAGTGTTGTAGTGATGAGGTTTTAATTGGAGTCACAAACTCCTTGAAAAGCCAATTTCCCCACAACCCGAGTAGAGCCTGAAGCTTTTCTGCTCTGATTCATGATTTATTACGTGACCTTTTCCATAGGTCAGCTTTAAGTTGCTTTTTGACACAAACCAGCACCCCCAGCACTGCAGTGCAGCGTGGGGGGGGGCTCTTTCTGGCTTATTTCATGTTGTCAAAGAATGTATTGAAAGTCCACGAGTCACGACGGGAAGTGTTTAAACCTCCAGACTCTACGCAGCACCTAAAGTTCATTCTTTTTGTATGGGCTCTATTCAACTCCATGAGAACCCCTGAGCAGCCCCCCCACCTTGATCTAGACAATCGCCGTCAGGATTACAAAATAAAGGCGCAGAGGAAGGTGAGGAACGCGGTGTAGCTGTGTCATCGCAGCAACATCTGCGTGAAGCCTTTCAAAGAAACAAAGAGCTCCCAGACAAGAAATGGAGGCACGAAGTGAAATATCGCCTCCTTCAGAGAGACTTTGGAGGAAATTAAAGCCGCGCGTCTCCTCCGCACTCTGGAGGAGGGTTGACTTCTCTCTGCTCCCTCAGCTTTTCGCTTCACTCCGTCCATTTGCTGCCTTGTTCTTAATTTTTACTCCCACACCTTTTATTGTTGCCTCTCACTTTTGACTTCATCATCTCCATTTGTCATGTTTCCTGTAATTTTCCTCCACTTCGGTTCCCATCTTTAATTTTTTACACTCCACTGAATATTTATTTTAAGAGAAAATGTAGTTATTAACCTGTAACAAGATAAAGGTATGTACAGTCCTTGGAGTTAATTGATTTTCTGCATTAATTTGCCATAAAATGTGTTCTGATCTTCATCTAACGTTTGAGGTTCTGCATGATGAAGTAAGTGAACCCTCAGAGTAGCAGCTGGCTGAAAGACATTTGACAGCAGTGGTTTAAAGCAGCAACTGTGACGTCGTCTTGGATGTCTGTTAAACAAGGGAATTCATTTCCCCCATCGTGATGGCAAGTGAACCAGTTCCAAATCATGGTGCTCCCTCCCCCATGCTGGGCCAAACAAAAGCTCACTGGAGTCAGTAGTTTGCAGAGTCCTGGAAGAAAACCTACCATCCCTCAGGCTTACTGGAGCTGGAGAAGAGTGCCCAACTAATAGTCAGGCCTTAAATTCAGGAGGAGCAATGCGGTTCTGTCCTAGACGTGGAACACTGAACCAGGTCTTTGCTGGGGCCCTGGACAGAAGGTGAGAGGTTCCTCCAGTTCCCACCGGTCCTATGTGCGTTGAGGATTTCAGGAAGGACTTTGACCATGTCCACAGGGGTTTCCTGTGGGGAATGCTCCCATAGTGTGGGTACTGGGTCTGTTACAACAGACCATTCAGTCCCTATACAAAAGACTGGTCCATGTTGCCTGAAAATCCTCATGCAATTGGGAATTGGACTCCACTTCTAGTGGGAGGGGAATTTGGTTCAGTTGTCAGGATTTCATCTTTGATTTTTGCAGATGATTTGGACCTGTTGGTGTCATGTAGCCAAGATCAGCTCTCACTGGAGCAGTTCTCAGCTGAATGTGAAGCAGCAGGTATAAAGATCAGCATCTCCAAATGTGAGAGCAGGGTTTTTAGTCAGAAAAGGATGGGACGTCTTCTCCACATCACGAGTGCCTTAGGTGGAAAAGTTCAAAGATCTTGGGGGGGGCGTGTTCATGAGCGAAGGACCAATGGAGCAGGTGGACTAGTGTGACGTCTGCATTATTGTAGATTCTGTAGCAGCTACCTTCTACCCTCACCTATGGTCACTATCGGGTCAGGAGCAAGAAACCGGATGGGCGATCTAAGCGACTGAAGTGAGTTTTGTCTGCAGGAGTCTCCCTTACAGACAGGAGAAGTTCAGTCATTCAGGAGACACTCAGAGTGGAGTCACTGCTCCTCCACATCCAGAGGAGCCAGCTGAGGAGGCTCTTCAGGTCAGTATGTGTCCTGGACATGCCCTAGGGGCGGTTTTGGGTCAGGTCTACCTAGGAGGAGGCCTTGAGGTAGACCCAGGACATGCTGGAAAGTTTATAACTCTGAGCTTGCTTGGTAACACCTCACCCTTTCCATAGAAGGGCTAAAGTAGGTGGCGGGGGCGAGGAGGTGCAGAGGAGGTCCAGAGGAGGTGCAGAGGAGGTCCAGAGGAGGTCCAGAGGAGGTCCAGAGGAGGTGCAGAGGAGGTCCAGAGGAGGTCCAGAGGTCGTCCAGAGGAGGTGCAGAGGAGGTCCAGAGGAGGTGCAGAGGAGGTCCAGAGGAGGTCCAGAGGAGGTGCAGAGGAGGTGCAGAGGAGGTGCAGAGGAGGTGCAGAGGAGGTCCAGAGGAGGTCCAGAGGAGGTCCAGAGGAGGTCCAGAGGAGGTCCAGAGGTGGTCCAGAGGTGGTCCAGAGGAGGTCCAGAGGAGGTGCAGAGGAGGTGCAGAGGAGGCCCAGAGGAGGTGCAGAGGAGGCCCAGAGGAGGTGCAGAGGAGGCCCAGAGGAGGTGCAGAGGAGGTCCAGAGGTGGTCCAGAGGTGGTCCAGAGGAGGTGCAGAGGAGGCCCAGAGGAGGTGCAGAGGAGGCCCAGAGGAGGTGCAGAGGAGGCCCAGAGGAGGTCCTCTGTGCTCATACTACTACTCCAGGACCTGAACTTGGATTAGCAGAAGATGAAGATGGATAGATAAAACTATTGCACATCTGGAGTCCAGCTAAAAACCATAATAATAATAATGTTCTGCTGCCTCAGTAACATCAGCTGCTTTTTTATAACCATTCCTGCTGTCTTTCTCTCTTGGCATGCAGACCCGCGAACCGCCCAAACATCTGGCTTTAAAGACTTCTGTGGTCAGAACGGTTGTTTGTCTGAGACCGTGTTGTCCAATTCTAAGACCCGCTTCGACAATGTCTTCAATGTTTATGAAAGTCAGCACTAAAAAGCCAGCTTAGTCACTCTACCACCTCCTTTTCTTTCTCCTCTCCATCCTTCCACCACTTTACTTACTTTTTCTCCTTTTTTTTTCATCACTTGCCCTTCTCTTTCTCGGCTGCTGTCGCCCACCCACCACGGGCGTCCTAAGAGCCTCCAATCAATCAGCGTCTAAGAAGCTTTTATTTTTAGAGCGACTCCAGCCAAGTGGGAGGGAACTGGAGAGATGGGGGGGAGGAAAAGTACACAGTGAAGTTTTAAAAAAATAAAATAAAAAAGGTTCAAATGGAAATCGGAAATAAAAACACAGCAGTGGCCGAAGAGGAGGAGAGACGGAGAGAAAATAATGAGGAAGGAAATGGACCTGAGAGCAGTTTGAGATGGAGGGGTGATAGGGGCGATAAGAGGCTGAAATGGAGGAAAAAAACCGCAGAGGAAAGAGAGGATGATCGAAGGAAAGGCAGAGAAAGTTGTGGAGAAATGGAAGTGATAAAAAACGTTTGAGTGGGAAGAGAAAGAGGATGAAACCGATGCAGAAAAAGAACATGTGGAGCAGTGTGCTGCTACTTGACCCTCAACAAATGAGAACTTAAGAGTCAGTATCCAGTCACCGTGGCAACGAGTCACTCAGCACATCTCGGGGCTTTGCCGGCAACAGTCGGTGGGGGCAACTTTTCCATTAGCATCTGGAAATTGCTCCATGCTGCAGAAGATGACGCAGAGGCGGCTCATTGAGATCCAGATATGGTTCTGAACAATGAAATGTTAAGTTTGGGCATTTCATTTAGTCTTGTGTTTTTGATGCCTCATTGTGAATTTCTAAGAATAGAAACGAGCCTCGGTGCAGTAATAATGATTCCTCTCCGGCATCACAAACATGTTGGAACCAAACACGAGAGCACAAAAGGTCCATTTACAGTCGGTGGCAAACATAAGGAGCCCCTCTTCCAGCGCTTTTGTTGTTTTCCTCTTAAAACACAATAAAAATTGTAATCATCTGATTGCAGTCTCAATTTCCAGCAAATTCAATCTTTAATTTTGCCGTTAAATTACATAAGACAACCCTGTGTGGGAAATCCGAAGTACCCCCGTGATTCAACAGCTTGTAGATCCACCTTCAGCAGTAATGAAGGAACCGTGGCCAGCAGGACTCTCTCAGAGGGGTGTGGAGGAATGTTCTTCCATTCTTCTAAACTACATTCCTTGACTGGTGTGACACACAAGAGGACCTTGGAATTTACATCCAAGGTCAACGGTCTTTACGTCCAAGGTCAAACACAACAGCATTTCAGGGCTGCTCTGGGTTACGACTGAGAATAAGGTCACCGTTCTGACTTGCATGAGTTGGCTAGCATTAGTGCCGGCTAAGACTGATCCTCACTGACCTCGTGGGTTTATTGAATTGAATGTGACCCTGCGGTGGATGAACCGTGTTGATCCTGGATGTTGTCATCTGTCACCATTAGTTTCTCCCACTAACTCTGTGGTCTGGATGCTCTAGTAAACGGTGCTCAGATGAGGCTACATGACTGCTGCCTCTCCAACGATCATTTACAGTAATTTACACGTGCACATCTTTTTTTAACGGTTAGTTATTCTAGATGAAGTCAGAATGGTTGTATTTTGTTTGGATTTTTCCACACAGCTCTGAAAAGTTGAATCCTACCTTGCTTGGTGTTCAGTGTGTTTGACTGAACACCTTCACCTCATCACCTCTCTTTGGGGGGTCCCCAGGGCTCAGTGTTGGGACCTTTTGTCATTTTAATAGAGACCACCACTTTGGGCTCCACCTCGAGGTGGAGGCAGAGGACGGACTTCAGCATCCTGACAGTCTGGTATAAAGCTGCCAGCTTCACTTAGTGGACTCCAGATGTAACTGATGACCAGTTCTGTGAGGTTTTGGCCTATTCAATTGATTTCTGTTTTATTCATTTTTAAGTAATTTATTGTTATTGCAACATAGTAGTCAAGCATCTCTGCAAAACGCTGGCGTTCTTGAAGTCATTGGTGGGATGGAAAAGAACTTGGAGAAGTTACAAGGTCGGTTTGGCGGTAACTGACCACAAATTCGGCTGTTTGGAGTCACCATTGAGATTTTCCAGAGAGACTTTAAGGCAGACGGACAATGACTGCAGCTGGCGTGACCCACAACTGTTGTATCTGAAGTAGCCCCCCTGCTGCCGGCCTTGGAGGCTGGTATCTCAGTTTTTCCTGGATGCTCCGCCCCCACTACCCCTCCCCTTCCCTCTGTGACACCTGTGGACCTAAATCAAAGCTCTACTGAGGCCGGCTGATGGACACTCCATCGCTATAAGGACTATGCTGCCTATGGCCGGGGCTGAACTGGGGCAGAGTTCACCGACTTACTTACACATGCACACCCACATGCACACATCTACAAAAGCCATCTCCTAAGTGTGGATGTTTGTTCCATTCAGTGATCTTTGATGTGATTACGGTCTGGATGCTGGGGTCTTCCAGGACTTTGGTTTTCCTTTCCTGCGGTCACGTCTTGGTTGATTCTGATGTGTTCTTTTGGTCATTGTCATATTGGAATGTTACATTCATCTTCATTTTCAGCTTTGGGACAGAGGCCAGAAGGTTTTGTGAACTCTAATCAGCAATGGATAAAGTAGATTTCCTTTTCTTTTTCAGTGTGACATCTTATTGAGTTTTTAAAATATCAGCGGGTGTTTTGTTTAAAAATAGAAACAATAAAGTGCTAAGAAGTTACTATATATTAAATGATTTGTTGTTGTTTTTGTCTTCAAGGCCACGTTCAAAGGCTGGATGGAAATCATGTACGCAGCAGTGGACTCCAGAGCTGTAAGTTTCAGTTTGAAACTTTAAAGCCATTTTATGTGGCCACATTTCACTCCAACACTAAAACCACCCAAGTCCAGTCCCCCCCACCAGCCCTTACCCAGCACCCCACAATGACAGTGCAAGAACAGAACCAGGAGGTCCCCCGACCCTGTTGGCCTGCACAAGACACCACACCAACACAGCACCCAGACCCCTGACAGCAACACCCACCTCCCCCCGCCAGCCCCAGAGCAGAGCTCTTTGGGATCTGCAGTCACTTGCAACCTGCCTAGTCAACCGTGGTTCCTGGGCGGTTGGCCTGCGGTCACACATAATTGCTCAACGGTCAATCAAGCAATGTGTATTCGAGCTCAGCTACGTACAATCAGCTGCCTGTTAGCTTGTGGTCCAGTCGGTCAACGTGGGAGGGTCCATGTCAATCAACCCCAGGACCCCATTGCCCCAAGAAGTAGAAGCAAATGATCTGGAAGCGTGTAGGGACATGTTAAAACAAGTACTACTAGCCAGAAAGAAATATGGAAGAGTGAACTGAACGCAGAGATTACAGGTGATGATTGGTATGATGTGTGGGAAAGTGCAAAAACCTTAAGTGGAGACCTTCTCTGGAGTGATGAATGGCGCTTCTCCATCTGGTGATCTGATGGACCAGGACAACGGTACTTGTCTGACTACATTGTGCCAAGTGTAAAGTTTGGTGGAGGGGGGATTATGGTGTGGGGTTGTTCTTCAGGAGCTGGACTTGGCCCCTTAGTTCCAGTAAAGGAACTCTGAATGCTTCAGCAGACAAAGAACCTTTGGACAATTCCAGCTCCCGACTTTGTGGGAACAGTTTGGAGCTGGTCCCTTCCTCTTCAACATGACTGTGCACCAGTGCACAAAGCAGATCCATAAAGACCTTCCTCTGGTCCATCATCAGTGTGACCTCACTAATGTACGTCTGGAATAATGGTCAAACATTCCCATAAACACTCCTAAACCTTGTGGACAGCCTTCTCAGGAGAGTTGAAGCTGTTTGAGCTGCAAAGGATGGGAAACATTTCAGAATGTTAACATTCTGCACCAGGCGCCGGTGGGGCACTTGTTGCTCAGAGATCTATTGTTTTTTTTCTACTGTTTTTCTTCTTTTTCTTATTTTTTTGTTGAAAATCAATAAAGCATGTTTAAAAAAAACAAAAAAAACATGGAGGTTAATGCAGATGAGCTTCCTGTTGAGTCTGGGCAGCACAGTGGCTGTCACCTCACAGCAAGAAGGTTCCTGGTTCAATTCCCGGCCCGGTGGGTCTTTCTGTGTAAAGTTTGCATGTTCTTCCCGTGCTTGCGTGGGTTCCCTCCGGGTACTCCGGCTTCCTCCCACAGTCCAAAAACCTACTAGGTTAACTGATCATTCTGAATTGCTCGTAGGTGTGAGCGTGCTTGCTGGTCTGTCCTATATGTGGCCCTGCGATGGACTGGTGACCTGTCCAGGTGGACGCCTGCCTTTCTCCTGTACTAAGTCGGGATCGGCTCCGACAGACCCCCGTGACCCTGGGGTTAGATAATGGATGGATGAATTGAGTCTGATTAGTGAGCTGGATGTTGCCTTGGTTAGATGCAGCAGAGATCATTTCTATAGGGACAGAGTGTAATTACAAGGTATGCCGGACCGTCCCTGCTCATTAGCAGAGTATTGTCAGTTGCCTTTTGGACGATACTCCAGGCCTATCTGCATATCTGGTGCTTTCTTTAGCTCACGTTTGCCTTTGAATGACTCAGTGTTGACTCGGGTTGACTTTGACTCAACTCAGCCACAAATCTATATTTTTGTGGGGTTTTGGGCCTCACCAGGCTGACACAAGTCATGCCAAAGGCTTTTGTCATTTGGACCACATCTGTCCATGCAACACTACGCCAACCTGGCCAGCCATACCATTCACTTCTTAAGGAGAACATACTGAACCAGGGTCCGGCTGTGTGTGATGACTCCCACGAGGGCTTCAAAGAACCACGATTCAAAACACCAAGACGACTGCAGTATGGCTCAGAACACCTTGGATTAACAAAATGTCCTTAGCAGTTTGATGTTCTGGATGTTTGTAGTTCTTCCTAGCCTGGTTGTTGGTGTGTCTACGTCACGTGTTTCCTTTCTCTGATTGGATGAATGTCTACAATGGGTTCCTGAAGTAGTTTCTTCTACATCCAATGACACTGAACTCCGGGAGCCAGTGTTCACAGGAATCAGACGATTTCTTTTTATCACAGAGGAAAACGGTTATGATGGCCAGCCAAGCTGTAATGACATGACTGGTAATGAATTAAAGAGTAATCACAAGAATCAAACTTTATTCAAACCGATGTGTGTTTGCTTTCAGGTTGAGGAGCAACCCATCAAAGAGGTCAACCTGTACATGTACCTGTACTTCGTCATCTTCATCATCTTTGGCTCCTTCTTCACCCTCAACCTTTTCATTGGTGTCATCATCGACAACTTCAACCAGCAGAAGCGGAAGATAAGAAAACACATCTGTCACAAATACAGCTGTTTTTCACTTCAGTTCTTCTCTGTCATTTTCTGTTGCAATGAAATAACGTTGCTGGTGTGGATGTTTCTACTTAGGAGGACAGGACATCTTCATGACGGAGGAGCAGAAGAAGTACTACAATGCCATGAAGAAACTGGGATCAAAGAAACCTCAGAAACCCATCCCGAGGCCTCTGGTACTGACACAGAACATTTCACACTTAATACAACTTAGTTGAATGATAAATTGTCTTTGAATGGTCACCTTATTGCGGTGGAGGGGTTAGTATGCTCAAATCATCTTTGGGGCTGTTGTCCAGAGCCATTTCCCCTGATAGGGTGTCACCAAGGCAAACTGGTACTAGGGGATGGGGTGGGCCAAGAGCAATATGGTTTTGAGAGGGGGAGGGGCCTTACTTTAGAAATGGCAAGGCAGGTTTATGTGTACAGCACAATTCAACAAGGTGATTCAAAGTGCTTTACAGACATTAAAACGTCACAAATATAAAGCATGATTTAAGAAAGAAAGAAAGAAAGAAAGAAAGAAAGAAAGAAAGAAAGAAAGAAAGAAAGAAAGAAAGAAAGAAAGAAAGAAAGAAAGAAAGAAAGAAAGAAAGAAAGAAAGAAAGAAAGAAAGAAAGAAAGAAAGAAAGAAAGAAAGAAAGAAAGAAAGAAAGAAAGAAAGAAAGAAAGAAAGAAAGAGAATCCGTTGTTAAAATGTATTTAAGTTTTGAAACTTAATCTTAAAGGCATCAGTGCAGATTTGTGTCTTTGTTCAAGTGCAGCTGAGAACAGGCGAGTCTCCAACCTGGATTTAAATAAACTGTTTCAGCTGATCTGAGGGTTTCTGGGAGTTTGTTCCAGACACGTGGAGCAGAGAAGCTCCAGGAAGCTTCTCCACGTCTGGCCTGATTGGGCTGAACCTTCACCTGCAGGAGGTGCTCGTATTAGTAGTTCGATATGGGCGGCAGCAGAAGGTCATGGTCTTGCGAGGTCCAACCCTGGAGGCAAGCCTATGGTAGTGTCCCATGGCGCGCCTGGTGGACAAGAGTAGTATGGTTTTCCTATCCAGCAGGGCGACCACCTTCAGGAGGTCCCATATGTGTCAGGAGTTCTGCAATGCTTGTCTCCATGTACCGTGTGGTCCTCCAGAACTCATCTTGTTCCACCGTGAAGTTGCCCAGAGTGAGAGGTGCCTGCACATTGATGTCTTCTCCAGTAGAAAGGACAGCAGCTCTCTGACCTTTATTTGTGTTTACACAGTAAGGCTTCTTGGAGTCCAGGGCAGAAGTGCGGGAAAAAGTTCCCAAAAGAGGGACTGTAGGAGCCTAAGTGGATGTTCAGTTTGGGTTGTTTTACTAGAAGAACACAGGTGACGTGATTAACATATCTCTTGTTGGCCTGGGAATGCCTGGGTGTTCTCCTGGAAGATCTGGAGAAGGTGGCTGGGGAGAGGAAGTCTAGACCTCTCTTCTTAGGCTGCTGCCTGCATAGACTGAACCTGGATAAAGGAAAGTAAACGGGCTGATCAATGGACCCAAAGACCAGAGATCAAGAACTGAAGATGTGTCTAACGAGAAGACAGATATCACTAGTGTGTAGGAAAACACTTTAAAACATTTAACAGAAGTAAATGCTGAAACCATGAAAGTAGAGACGTCAGGAACATGATAAAAGACAAACTCGGTGATGGCTGGTTACTCGAAGTTCTACTTTGTCCTCAGAACCCTCTGCAGGGCTTCTTCTTCGACCTGGTAGGGAGGCAGGCATTCGACATCATTATCATGGTCCTGATCCTCTTCAACATGATTACCATGATGGTGGAGACGGACGAGCAGTCACCCCAGATGGAGAAGATCTTGAACAACATCAACCTGGCCTTCATCGTTGTGTTCAGCACCGAGTGCCTCCTCAAGATCCTGGCGCTGCGTTGCTACTTCTTCACGGTCGGGTGGAACATCTTCGACTTCGTGGTCGTCATCCTCTCCATAGTCGGTGAGTTCTTCGTTCCCACTTCCTCCTCTTCTGGTTTGCCTTATTCCACTTCCCCTTTGTCTCTCCTTTTCTTTCTTCTCTTTTTCCTTCTCTCAGACACTTCCTTTCCTAAACTCTCGTCTGCTACCTTTTCTGCTTTCATTTCTTGCTTATTTCTCTCTCCTTTATCTTCTTTTACTTCTTCCTTTCCTCATTAATTCTCATACTTCCTTTCCTCTTCCCTTTCATGTTCCTTTTCTTCATCTTTCTCATCTTCTCTTGCTCCTTCTTTTCCAACTCCACCCTCTGATCTTCTTCCACTTGTTACTGGCACTGGAATCACTACGTCTACCAACCCGTTTTTCTTTTGAAGCTTGCTGACACCGAAATCTCTGGTTGGTTAGCCCTCACTGTAGATGGCATAAAAAGACATCACCATGGCGACATCACCAAGAGGTGTTTTAAGAGTGATTTAGAAGCCGATGTGGATGATGACATGTTGGGAGGACATGATCCAGCCAACCCTAGTGAATCCAAAATGTGGCTAAAGAGATCCTACATGAAACACACACACCTTACCTCGGGTACCACAAGTTAACTGTTTTGGTTTATCTCATGCCAACCTGTGGTTAACTCATGTGAACTTTGTAAGAGAAATATTATATTCACATAGTTCTAGTTTGAATCACTTATTCTACTGATCAGTTTAAACATTGTCTGAACTTAATCCGACCCTAAGTGAACATGCTTTAAGTACGTTTTTGTATTTTGACTGTTTAGCCTGTGTTAAATTTATGTCAAGGACACCAGACTTTCTGTTTCTCACACTCTTAAAATTTACACCTTGACAAGGTTCCCACTTTCCTCTTCAAGTCTGATAAGCAGTGGGGGGTCTTGCAGAAGAATCTCCTGTGGGACTATCTGCTCTGCCGTTTAGGGAGCTACACAGCTGTAACTCATGTGACGTTTCCTGGTTCAGATCTTATTTTGCAAAACTGGTCTCTTCTTCTCCACGGCAGAACTCTCCACTGAGACTTCTCTGCACGTCTGATCAACGTGTATCTTGTAAATAAGCCTTTGTGTTAAACTTGAAACTGTTTGCTCTCTCATTGGATTCCAGTAAATTTCCACCTCAATTTACATTCCTGCCGATCGTATCTGTCCATCCATCCTGTCTTTTCCAGTATTGCTACAAAAATGACTTCCAAAACAGGGATTGACGTTCCATTTAAGTTCCACCAGGATGCATCATCACTTCGCCTACCTGCTGCAGCAGAGCTGGACCCGAGCTGTGCCGGATGACTAGCCAACCAAGTGGCCTCCAGTCAGCCCCCACTGGGACCCACAGTGGAGCTCAGTCAACCAGAAAGGTCCTGGAATGGTCCAGGAGCAAAGACGTGGTGGCTGTAGGAGCTACCAGCCGTCCTCTGGTCACCTGTGGATAGTAACCTTTGGCCAGGGTGGTGGTGTCTTCAGATTGCTCAGGGTAGCTTTGATCCAGAACCCTTCCAGTCCAACCCAGAGATGTTGCAGTAGGTTTTTTACACAATTAACAGAACAAACAAATCATATTACTTTTAGAAAAGGAACTATTATGTTCTGGTCTTTATTCAGAGCTCAAAAGTCAAGTAACCAAAGCGACATCTCAGACACTAAAAACCGTGCATGTATGAAGAGCAGTGCAGATGTGGTTGCTCCTGGAGTAAACCCTCCATGCAGCATCAGGAGCGTTCTGGTCTCACCACTATTGGGGTGTCTGGTTCATGGCAGTTCATAGGTGTTGGTGGTGAGGACTGTGCGCATCTGCGTGCGTGGTCTATGTGTCAGCAATCTGTCAGAGTGACCATCGAGGTGGCCTTCATGTTTACCCACCACCAAGGTCCCGAGTGGTCATTTACAGTGAAACAGCCGAGGCAGCGCCGAGCAAACGAAGTGGTTCATTTAGCTACCTGAGTTCATGTGCCTGATGAGAAAGCATGTGTGTGTAATTAAGTGTGTGTGTAGTGTGAGAGGAGGCGGCCCGGGGGAGGTGAAGGTAACTCCAGCAATCAGCGCTGCCAGAGGGCGGCCCCCGGAGAAGAATCAAATGTGATTGAGCTGCAACATCAGCTCCTCCGTGAGATGTCAGGGCTGGGGGGGGGGGGGGCCGAGGTGATGTACGACCCGGTGGTGATCCCCTCTCAACCCCCCACTCATCCCAACCATCACCTCTAACACAGGCAGGTTCTTTCCACGTTCATCACTGCTGGATAACAGGGAAGAGATGGATGAATTACAGCGCTGGACCATTCAGTCCTCCAGCAGACCTCCCTCATGTCGTCATCACACCCAAGCTGCCACTGTTAAAGTTGTAAAAACAACTTTAACAGCATTCACTACAACTGGAAAAGTCTGCTGTGACTCTGCTGACAAATGCAGCTCGTCATTTCTTAAAATAAGCCCTTTTAAGTTTGCTGATTAAATTTAAAATGAGGATATATTTTTGTATCAGGCTGTAAATGTGATTGTTTCTACCGTAAAATTGGAAATTTGAACATAAAAGGAGGAAGATTCCAAACAGGTGCTCACTGCAGAGCGCAGGCAGAGGAAGTAGACCGCATGGTGTGGAAAGTTATTGGTTTACAATCAAAGAAAAACGACTGTACTGGTGCTGATCAATATGGACAGAGTTCCGTGCACCCCTGTCCATGTGGTTTCCAGATGACTGCAGTTGTGTAACAGGAACTCTGTAATTACAATGTGACGTGTGCAGATAACCGTGACTTTCATCTGTTTCCTGTCTTGCTTTTCAGGGATTGTGCTCGCTGACATCATTGAGAAGTACTTTGTGTCGCCCACCCTGTTCCGAGTGATCCGACTGGCCCGTATCGGACGCATTCTGCGCCTCATCAGAGGAGCAAAGGGCATCCGGACGTTGCTGTTTGCCCTCATGATGTCCCTTCCTGCTCTCTTCAACATCGGGCTGCTTCTCTTCCTCGTCATGTTCATCTACGCCATTTTTGGCATGGCCAACTTTGCTTACGTGAAACGGCAGGCAGGGATCGACGACATGTTTAACTTCGAGACGTTTGGGAACAGCATGCTGTGTCTGTTCCAGATCACCACATCCGCGGGCTGGGACAGCCTGCTCAGCCCCATCCTCAACAACTCCCCCGAGGAATGTGACGCCAGCATCCCCCACACTGGCACCACCGTTAGGGGGAACTGTGGGAACCCTTCGGTGGGCATCACCTTCTTTGTTACTTATATCATCATCTCCTTCCTAATTGTAGTGAACATGTACATCGCTATCATCCTGGAGAACTTCAGCGTGGCCACAGAGGAGAGCACTGAGCCGCTGAGTGAAGACGACTTTGAGATGTTCTACGAAGTTTGGGAGAAGTTTGACCCCGAGGCCACACAGTTCATCGAATATGCCAAACTCTCTGACTTTGCTGACGCTCTGTCAGAGCCGCTCCGCATCGCTAAGCCTAACAAGATCAAGCTGATCTCCATGGACCTTCCTATGGTCAGTGGCGACAAAATCCACTGCCTGGACATCCTCTTTGCCTTCACCAAGCGTGTTCTGGGTGAGTCCGGTGAGATGGATGCCCTTAAGCAGCAGATGGAGGAGAAGTTCATGATGGCCAACCCGTCCAAGATTTCTTATGAGCCAATTACGACGACCCTGAGGCGCAAACAGGAGGAGGTCTCGGCCACCGTCATCCAGAGGTGCTACCGCAGACACCTGGTAAGGCGGCAGATGAAGGCTGCCTCCTACTTGTACCGCCAAATCACCACCCCTCAACACGCCGGCGGCGATGCTCCAGGAGGCAGCGAGGTGATATTTGGGGATGATGCACCCGAGAAAGAAGGACTCATTGCTACCATGATGAAGGAAAACTACGGCTCCTGCCTGTTGGGGATGGAGCGTTCAGAAACCATTTTCTCCGCCTCGTCGCCACCGTCCTACGACAGCGTAACGCAAGCCACGTCAGAAATCTTTTATCCACAAGCTGCCGAGACAGAAACGGTTGTCCAGACTGCAGGCAGCGAGGCTAGCGATCAGCCGCTGTCAGCCACACAGTCTGACACACAAAAGGAACCAGGGCCATAGCAAAATGAAAAAAACAACCAACAACTTTGTTTTGGGTAAAGCCCGTTTGTTCTGGTCTTTGCTGAATGTATCATAGCTAAGGAACGCCGTGGCGGCAGAACGATGAGCTATGAGCACGGAACCAACGGAAGGAGCCAACAAACACAAATATTTACTACTTTTAAAATTACTTCCTGTTCCCTGTGAAGATTCCTGGATTAATCTCCACAATGTTTAAAGGAAAGTAGGAAAACTGCACGACAAAGATGGAAACATGGCCTGGCACGTCAACTTGGCCGTTCTTGGAGCAAAAGACGGAACAATGAAGGGGAGCCGCCGTCTCCTTGAAGTCAGGCTGAGAGAGCGTGGATGGTCAGAGGGACAATATCTCAGACGGATCCACCATTTGTTGGCCTGCTGGTTTGGGGGTGGATTTTGGGGGTGTGGTTTGGGGGTGGGGTTGTTGTGCCACAGTCAATCAATATTCCCATATTTTGCTTGGCTGTAAGAGTGCCGGTACTCCTGGCAGTGTTTTAACCTGAAAGGTTAAAGGCTTTCTGACAGACCAAGACTGGAGAGAAGAGGTGATGCAATTTAATCGCAATTTTTGTAGTAAAAGTAAAACGTTGTTGATGTTACCAGTCTTTTAATAGCGGTACAGTTATTACAATTTTTTTATATTTTCTAGAGTAAGTTGAGGTAAAAAATGAGCAGTTTCTCTTTGGACTTTGGAGTGGCACTTAATATGAAGAAGTTGCTGAAGTACCGTGTTTATCAGACGGACGTCTCAGAGAGCTGAAAAGCGACTTTTGTCAGCGGTTTTGCACTTTTGAGTTTACATTTGCTGTCACTTTAGCACACCTGAGCAAAACCACGCTGAAAAAGAGCCTGGGACATGTTATATCTCTGCCCACGGCCATAACCTTACCCACACAAGTGCACAATAAGACTTTCTTCATGGTCCCAAACTCTTCAAACGTGTTTTGCTTCAGTGGCGAACGTCCTCATGTCCACAGCTTGATGGTTGGTGGGTGATTTGTCCAAACGATCCTGAACAAGGGCAGAAGTGGAGGCTGCTCCCTCCTTGTCAATACTTCGATCATTTATCAGTGACGCCTTGTTTGCCAAGAATCCCATTTTGAAATATAGTTGTGTGCAATAAGTTAGTACCCCCCTCTTTAATGCTGTGTTTTCTGGGGAAGAACATCGGAATTGGTCTCAGAAACACAAATGCTGCTGCACATTAATCTGGAAGGCATTATCAAACCTTTCTGAAATGTGCCAAGTGCCAAGTTACCACAGGTAACCATCAGCCTTGGTTGTTACTAGGCAGGCCAGTTAAGGGCGGCCGTGGACCTCGGCCAGTTGGCGTCCAGGTTGACCAAGCGCAGCAGCTTAGGTGGCCATTTTCACTTCACAGAACTCAGCTACCCATGAACATGTGGTCCAGTTACTCGACCCGAAGACCCAGCTGGTGTCGTGTGGTTGGTCCTGGCCGGCAGCCTTCAGACGAGGGCAAAGATAGATGCTTCAGACTGCTTTCCTAAGTTCCATGTATTGTTGCTGTAAAGTTGCATTTTAGGTACAATATTGGTACAAATGTTTACACTGATAAACAGAAGGACACTATTTACAATGTTTAACTCTTCTGTAACTAGTGAAACAAGTTGTCGCACCTCTGTTACCCAGAGTGCAGCAGTTTCCCCAGTTTGTGTTGAACTAATGCGTCGGGTGCCATCTGACCATCAACCTTATTGAACCTTCACATTTCCAGTTCCAGTTTTCGTCTTCTGTCACATGCCTCGGAGCTCAGGCAAGCTAAGCAACAACACTCAGCACCACCAGGTCACGTCAGCCACAGCTGTGACCAGTGCACGCCAGCTTCCCGGCGCAGGTTTGGGCTTCAGAGAAGACCCGAGTCTGACCCTTACCCACTGTCCACCGGCCCCCACTGATGTGAAAGGTCGTCCTACTGACTGTGTCAGAAGAGGACCAGCCAACAGGTTTCTGGTGTGTCACTTCAAAATGGTCATGTCAGGGCAGGAAATAAGACTTCCGAGGCCTCGTGGTGGTCTCCGAAGCCCAGACCAAGACTGACTCATTCGGCTGTTCGCTGCAAAGTCCCAACTTGTAATGTTGCCTCGTTCATATTTGTGCACCTCAGTGTGTAATCCTTCGTCCAGGTGGACAGATGAGACCAACGTGGAGATGTTTGGTCTTCATGTCCAGAACCATGTCTGAAAATAACCCAGCAGAAACACCTCAGAGCCACTGTGAAGCACGGTGGTGGAGGGACGGTGGTCTGGACCTGTTTTGTTTTTACTGAGTGGCCTTGAAATCCTCAGGGGGCCTGAGGATTCTGGAGACTAGTGTAAGGCCTTCTGTCCCACTATGATCAGATGATCTTTATTACATTTCTACTGGGAAAAAAACCACAGAAGTAGAAGATGGGGTACTAACTTTTGTACATCGCTGAGCTTTAAAGCTTTACATGCATATTCAAAAGTCCTAATCTAAATGACTTGGCTGTGCCCAAATAAAAAATAATGATTCAACATATTTCTGATTGTAGCCTGGTTCAGACATGAACTCCCTCAGGTAAATCTACCTTTTTTCAAAAATGCAAAAAAACATAAACTAATGCAATGAGCGTGCAACAAGTTTTTATCAGCTTTAAAACAACAGCATGTCACCTAACGTCTAGGCGAATCACCCACCGTCATCAACTACACATCTGGTATGAGTTCAGCTCAGCAAAGCCAGACCTTCAGACAAACCCTTGAAGCCGAACGTTCTCAGCGTCCTCGAGGTGTGAGCCAGTCCTGACGTGATGAGACGATCAGCATCTCTGTGTCTCATCAACACGGGGTTTGAGCTGCCAATAGTGTCCTGGAAAAACCTCGTCTCCACAGCACCAGCTGGAACATGGGCGCTGCCGGCACCGTTGCAGGGTCAACCAGAGGGCCACTCACAGATTTAATCTCTGTTTTTGCTGAATTTCTTGTAATTTAAGAACACCAGGGAAACACGGCAAGATGACGAGGCACCGCACTGGTTGGAAACGGCTCAAATCAGGCAATCGGACTTCCTTTTCTGGTTCTTGAAGATGTTTCACCCTCCCTTAATCATCCACCTGTGTGTCAAGGATCAGGGACAGTTTTCTAGGGACAGTAATGGACACATTTTGGACAGAGAACACGGGTAGTTTGAAAGAAGAGTAAAGAAAGTCTATGTCAAACACGAGAAACCGCTATTTAATCATGGTGGTCAGTCTTCTACCCAGGATGTTTCACTATCATTCACACCTGGACTCATGTGACCGAAACCAGGTGTGCACCTGACGGTGGACAAAGGACTCACACCCCCACAGACGTGATGGTGGGATGGAGGGTTGGCAGTGATGTATGCTCCAAGCTCAGCACCAGTCGGTTCGAAATGAAGGATCTTCAAGAACCAAGAAAAGGAAGTCAAGTTGTTGTGGTTGAAGCCTTGAGGGTCCAGAACTACTACCAGACATTCAGATCTGACTGGACTAAAACACCTCCCCATGGAACATCCCAATTGAACCACCGCAGCTGGTTCCTCCGGATGTGGAGGGCGAGCCCCTCTGCTCTGAGTGTCTCCTGGATGACCGAACGTCTCCTCCTACCTCTGAGTCCAGAGGAAACTCATGTCAGCCGCTTGAATCCTCCATCTGGGTTTTCAGTCGCTACCCACAGTTCCATCGGTGAGGGGAGGAGCGTAGATCCCCCAGGAAACAGAATCTCAGCTGTCTTCACCACACAGACCGGCACAGAGTCCAGATCACAGCGCTGAACGGTGCGTCTTGGGAAGAGGTTCAGGTTTTTCCAGGAGACTGACCCCCTTTCCACTTGCCCTATGAAATACAGACCACGCCCCTTGGTGGACAACACCTGCAAGTACAGCTGTTTACAGATGAGTTGGCTCGATGCTACGGCGTTAATACGCCGGCAGCGGCCCGCCGGCAGCGGCCCGCCGGCAGCGGCCCGCCGGTTGGTCCTGCTGCGCTGGCTAGCTTTGGATGCTAGCGCAGCATAAATGTTTAAGTCCACGTTTTTCTACAAACAAGCACTTCTTCTAAAAACTGTTGGAGGACAAGTTGGAGGTCCTGCTGGGGCGAGGAGCTCGCGGAGTCTGACGCGAGCGCGCGGAAGCGGGTGGAAACGAGGCGTGTTAGCAGCCTGAAGCGTTGGTTTTCAGGCGTCAGGAGGTCCTCCCATCTTCACACAGCTTTATTTATTACCTATTTATTTATTTATTGATTCCTTCATCCTGTCGTTTCTGGTATGTTTTATTTTAGCGGGAGGCCGAGTGAGGCTGCTTTTATCTATTTGCACAGATATATTAATAAAAACGCGTCTAGCAATAACAGTTTGCCGATAACCTTTCTAGTGAATTTGTAGGTAACGTTTGACTTCAGAGGCTTTTTCTGGCTGCGTGAAGCTGTGGATTTCTGTGGATTTCTGTGGATTTCTGTGGATTTCTGTGGATTTCTGTGGATTTACGTGGATTTACACATGAAGCCGGCTCGTTTTTATCGGGATCAGTCGTGTACAGCGTTTCGCTTCGACCTCGATCTCTGGGAAAACCTCTCTTTCTCTGTCTATTCCTCTGTCGTCACCCGAGAGATCTTTATGATTAATGCTTTACTAGACTGACTGAAAAAAAGAATTTTAACAGTTTTATGGCACTGTCTGGACTCTATTTCTGCTCGATCCTGTTGAGAGGACTTCGCCGAGGTGACTCACTGCTGCCCTCTGCTGCAGTCATGCTGAAGGGCTGTTTTCAGTAGCAATAGACCCAGAGTGTGCCTGCGCCACATGAAGCCAACGATCCAAGCCATGCTTTCCCATCCATCCACAGCGTCTCTGGTGGTGTGATTGATTTATCCTTTCATTGTGTTGACATTTCTATGGTCGGTTGAGTTGTTTCTTGGATTTTGATAAAGGGACAGGTTCACAGTCTCGCTCCTCCTCCGTTACAGCCGTGACTCCTCCTCATTGGTTATCGAGCAGACGTGCAATGATTGGCCCAAACACGGTCCACGTCTGCAGACCTCTTCGGCCCTGACCAAAGGTGTTGACGCTGCTGGTTTGGCTGACTCTTCCCTGCCACGTCGTAAATAAAGTTAAATCAATGAAAAGAAAATGATGTCAGAGGCTGTTTTCTCCTGACGATCTTTTCAACGTGACAGCGGCTTTCGAGCTGCGCGACAGGAGGAAGGAAGTGCTAATTATGACTTCACGCCGTTCCTGGTTGCAGCTGCGCCGGTGTCTGCTGCAGGTCCTCGAACCTCGCTGAAAACGGTTCCTGCGTATTTCACAGCAGACTTTTATCCTCTTTTTGTAGCCGCGTCTAACAGTTTTTCCTCGTCTGAGGCTCAGGTCACGGTGAAAGTCTTAGAGCGTCTGTTCCGAACGCCCCCACCACCGCCGAGCCTCGCTACCCGCTACCCGCAGAGAGAATCACTATGTGAGCTCAACTCAGCCGCGTCCACCAGATGCAGCCCAAATCTGTGGTTCCTTTGGGTTCGTGGGTCACACTTGACCACACCCAACACCCCCCCCAACTTGCTGATGTCATTAGGTCCCCATTTGGAACATCCTGTGCAACACAAGCCTCCAAATACGGAGGTAAGAAAATGACTGCTCGTCACCGCCGGTGAGACCGCGGTGCTGACGAGGAGGATGGAAGAGTCCATTGTCATTTTCTAACCCATGTCCTCCAGTATGTCCGGAACACTGCTACGCTGACCGTTGATAAGCACAACCAGAATCAGGTCAGGTGACCTCGGTTAGCAGTGTGACTCTTGTAAATGTCACAAAACTGCAATGAGCCAAAACATTCCAACCAAAAGTACTGAATTAATCCTTAACGGGATCCAGTCGCTAGAAAGCCTTAAGCTGAAGCCTCCTAAGAAGCAACATTTCAGTTCTTCCCTGTGAAACTGAAATGATGCTCAGACTGAGTTGTTCCAAAAAGGGATTTCTTACAAATTTACAAGTTTGGAAAATGTCGTCAAATCAGTTAGTTGGGCTTGTTAAGCTCACCCAACTCATATTTGAACTTTATCGAGTCTGTTTTCATCTGAGTACAGCTGGTTAATGCGTTGCCACAGATGATCCTACAGGTTTTCAACTCCATCACGCTTGAGTTTTATACCGTCATGTTGTAGGAGCGGAGGAGGCGCCGAGACTGAGAACCTGCTTCTGCCTGGTTCTGATCCGAAAGCTGCTTCGTCATGTTCGAAACAGAATGACGGCCGTCCACAAACCCACATGGAGAAGGTGCAGCGAGGAACCGTGGTGTCGTTTATTATTCTGACTATTGTCACTATTTACTGTGTGATAAATGCAATACAACCGTCCTGTAAACGAGCAGTGAGCGATGCTGTGTTTCATTTACAGTTTAACAATAAAGATGTTTGGAATTTCCTGGTGGTCACGGATTCGGTTTTTCTGGGCATCCTCACTGCTGACAACCACCATCGGCCCGTTTACACCGCGACTGCTTTCACAGCGCTGTTGGACTGGTTTCAGTGGACTCTCAGCATCATATCAGTCCAGTGAAATCCTCATATCTATATAAGAGAGTTGCCTTCTTCAGGTTGGATGTTTCACTTCCTGACACTTCGTCATTTATTGAAGACAAAGTCACAGGAAACTGTATCTTTAAATGAGGCTGCTAACCTCCCAAAAATCAGAAACTGTAATTGACTAACATAGATAAATAGATACTTCATTGACCCTGAGAAGATGAGAGGTTTGTCGACACAACCCAGCCAGCATGCTCATGAGGGCTCAGTCAGGGATAAAAGTGGCTGCAGAGGGAGTTGGAGCATCCCTCATGTTTTCAGTACTAATATACAGGAAATATATGTGGGGCAAAGCGGGGGCTCATGAGGAATACAGCTGGGTTAAATGGGCTTGGAAGACGGGAAATTAAATGGGTTCCACATCTTTGGGCGCAAGTTTCCCAGGTGGCCTGCGCCTAAAACCAGGTAGATGCCAACGACACCCAATCCTGGTTAATCCAAACATGGCCAGTTGGGCAGATATGGGCTTGAACACGTCCAAAAACACCATCCACCCACCGGGCAAGTGCCCGGTATGCCCAGTGGCCAGTCCAGCAGTGAGTGCAACCACAAACTAGGACTAGCAGAGCTCCACAGGAGTCCCATGGGCCTGCTGCTCACGGTCCAAGGCCAGTGGCCGTCGTCCACAGGTCAACCAAGCCTGCCTGAGCAGAGGCTCGAGCCATGCTGGGTCCCAGTGGAGGTCCACTCGTTCTCATTCTAGCTCAGGCAGCACGTCTTCTGGATGTTGTTGGCCAGTGTTCCAGTTAGTTACCTGGAAAGGGTCCTGAAATAATCCAAGGCAGAAGACGCTGCACTGGGGGACCCAGTTGCTGCTGCAGGTGAAAGGTAAAGAGCTTGTCTAGGGAGTCTGGTCAAGTCTGGGCATGCTCTTCCTAAACTAATCAAACCCATTACTGGTGATTCATATGTATAATTGCATTGCTTCATAATTTTACCTGATGAGGTACTCAAAAATCACCCCTGTGTAGTTGTCACGGTCCTAATCAGGAAGGGCGGGCAAACACAATCTGGACCACCACTGAACCTGTGGACACCCACTTAGTTGCCCATATTTGCAGCCCACTTTAGCCTGTATGGGGCCACATATAACCGCTGGCTGGGAACCTGTTGAAATGTCTGTTTTCCTGGGAAAAAAATGAGGGAAATTCAAATCACAGTTGGAGGGTGAAAATATGCCCGCATATCTGGAGATAAAATAACACTTTGTGAGGGCAAAATACCCAAAATTGGTGAATTGAGTATTTTACAGTATTGTAAGTTGTTTTAATTTAAAAATGACACATTGAAGGAATGAAACAAGGTTTGTCTTTTGAGCACAGCCGCTGAAACCTCGGTGTAAAGAAGCGAAAGCTGTGCCTCAGTCACCCAACCCTGGTGTTTTAGAAACTATATTAATAATATGGGCACATATATATATATATATATATATATATATATATATATATATATATATATATATATATATATATTTACTTTCTGGGACTTTGAGTTGAAATACTTTTTAGTATTTTGCAAATACATCTCTCTGTATATAAAACAAAAGCCTCCTGTTATAAACAATAAAAAATTTAATACTGAATCTGTTGTCAGATTATTTGTTCTAGATAAATGTTTGCTGTGAATGATTTTCTATCCACTGTATGTTTGTATTTTATAATAAACTTAATCACCATGGGAGCCACAAGGCTCGGTAAAAGGACCTCTGGTTCTTTGTAGCACTCGCCACCATCTGGTGTTATTTAATACAAGTGTCAATTCATATGCAGATGACACTCTGATTTATGTTCCCTCCTGGTATTCCAGATCTTTTGTGGAAGAAATGGGGACTGTGTGTTCCAGAACAAGGAAAAGAAGGATCATCCAGATTGACTTTTGGATGGTAAGGGGTTGGCTCAGTGTCCAACAGTCATGTCCACGTCTGTGATGTGAATAAATAGATTTATAGCCTTTCTGCTGCCTTTCAGACCGCATCTGCTCAAGCGATGAACCGATATTTTGAATTGAAGTGAAATGCAATAATACTTGTGTATGCAAATTTAATTGTTTATGTTATATTTCTATTTGTGTTCGTAGGCATATTCACGAGAAGGTGTATGTATTATATTAACAATTGCACACTAATTATTATTATATTATTAGGCAAGACAAAGGCAAGATTATTTGTGGCACATTTCAGCAACAAGGCAATTAAGTGGCAGAATAACGAAAAGTCACACTTAGCCAGAGTTGCATTATGGTACTAAAATTTAAATTGTTTAATGTTTTAAATAATTCAATCAAAAGCAGCTGTAAACAAATCGGTTTACCAGACCAGACCTGAACAAGAACACCTGAGAGATCTGAATAGTTGATATGGTAACAACTTGGGGGAGTTATATTCGATCAGGATTTTATCATTTAAACAACATTAATCAGGTTTGTAAAACCGCATTTTTCCACCTCTGTAATATCACAAAGATCAGGAGCATCCTCTCCCAGAGTGATGCTGAAAAACTAATTCACACGTTCGTATCTTCTAGACTAGATTACTGTAACGTGTTGTTGGCTGGATGTCCAAGTAATTCTCTGAAGATCCTCCAGATGATCCAAAATGCAGCAGCGCGAGTGCTGACAGGAACCAACAAGAGAGACCACGTCTCTCCAGTTTTAGCTTCCCTCCATCGGCTCCCCGGAAAACTCAGAATCCAATTCAACATTTTATTATTGTGTAAAAAGTCCTAAATGTCCAAACCCCTGGTTTTCTCCAAGACCTGATGGTTCCTCCTGTTCCTAACAGAGTTCTCCGTTCTCAGAGTGCAGGTTTACTCGTAGTTCCTAGAAGATCCAGATGTAGATCTGGAGGACGGGTCTTCTGCTATCAGGAACATCACTATGGAACCAACTTCCAGTTTGGGTGAAGGAGGCTGACACCACCTCCACCTTTAAAACTAAACTTAAACGTTTGTGTTCAGTAAAACTTCTAGTTGGTGTAAACTTTAGTGTGTCAGGACCAGTAGTCACAGCTGCAGCTGCAGGACCAGACTGGAGCAGCTGGTCTTCAACACAGCTTCATCTGGATCTGCTGCTGTAGACCTGCTGCAGGGGGACACCAGCATGATCCACTGACCTGCAGTCCCACCTCTGACCACCTCAGTGTCTGCTGTCTACACCTGTTTAGATAGTGGTCTCTGTAGTCCACCAACTAACCAGGTACCAGTCTGATGGACAGAAAACTCTCAGTTCTCCAGTTAACAGATAACTATACTGATGGATCTGGTCTTTAGTACCTTTGACGGTGTGTCTGTGTCTCTTCTCTCTACTTCCTGTTCTACCTGCTGGTCTTCAGCAGGAGGGTCCCCCTTATGATCCAGGTCCTGGTCCAGGTTTCTTCCCCCTTATGATCCAGGTCCTGGTCCAGGTTTCTTCCCCCTTATGATCCAGGTCCTGGTCCAGGTTTCTTCCCCCTTATGATCCAGGTCATGGTCCAGGTTTCTTCCCTCTTAAAGGGGAGGTTTTACCTTTTACCTGTCCTGGAGACAACTTGTGATGTAATAGACGCTTTATAAATAAAACTGAATTGAACTGAAACAAGTCTCTAGTTTGGTCCTGAACCATTCAGTGGTTTATTAACTAACAGAAGTATTTTAAAGTCTGTTCTCTGAGGTATGGGGAGCCAGTGTCAGGACCTCAGACCTGGGCTGGCGTGGTCCACTTTCCTAGTTCTAGTAAGAACCCGGGCAGCAGCGTTCTGGATCAGCTGCAGCTGTCTGACTGATGTTTTCACCTGTGAAGACGCCGTTGCAGTGATCAGTTCAACTGAAGATAAACACATGGATGACTTTTTCAAGGTCCTGCTGAGACATTAGTCCTTTGATCCTGGAGATGTTCTTCAGGCGATAGAAGGACCACTCATCAGTGGTTTGTAGCTGGAACACCTGTATGTGACTCTTAAACGCTCCACTTTTGGCCCAAACACAACTACTTCAGTTTTGTTTTGTTCAACTGAACAGTTATTGCACTTCCGCCCATTGATTTGTTGTCTGCATCTACTCGACGCTTGTAGGCGCTCATTGTCAGCCGGTGACGTTGGAATGTGAAGTTAGATCTGCATAGTTATGGTAACTTATCTTGTTTATTATCATCTGACGTAAACATGGACATGTTAAATAGGAGGGGTCTTAGGATGGAACCTTGGGGAACTCTACATGTCATTTTTGTTGATTCTGGAGTAAAGTTACCAATGGACACAAAGTAGTCCCTGTCCTTTAAGTAAGATTCAGACCAGTTAAGTACTGCACCAGAAAGTCCGGCCCAGTTCTCCAGTTCTACTAATATACCACGGTCAACGGTGTCAAATGCTTCATTTGTTAACAAAGTATGTTTGATTAGTTTGACAAGAGGACTGGTGTAGGACACATACACCCCCACCTACACACAAATCAAACCCTACTGCAAGATTAAAATGCATATATACTGACAAAAATGATTTTGCCAATTAGGCACTAATTAGGATTGTGCTCTGTAAATCTTCTGTTGTACTGTCTGATTTGTTTGGCCTTCCCTTCCCACTGCTCTACTCACTCTGCTGTTGACGATAACTTTCTGAAAGCAGTCAGACATGTACGGGTGCTGGAAACAACTGGATGAGGCTTTCTTTTTGAATGTGTTGTGTCTAAGGGGGTAGGGCTGACCCAATGTAGGTATGTGTGAGGAAAACTAGGTGTATAGCAGTTTAATACCATTTTGAACCTTTGAAAGTCAGGAGAATCAGAATATGGGACCTTTTTGAATTGTTTCTTATGACGTTAACTATAAGTGGTGACCTAACAGACTTTTTTTCAGCTCTACTCAATTCTTCTGACTAAACATTCAGGAACAAAGCACATCCTCTCTGAACTGCCTCAATGCCCTTGAGCAAGGTACCGAGCTGAGAGCGAACTTGTTTACTTGGTTATGTAACGTCTTCAGCCTTCAGCCGTTCTCCAGCCTTCAAACACAGAGGGGGTGCCAGACATCCCAAGCATATGTTAAAAGGAGCTTCCCCATCTGTCAGCCTGCCAGAACTCCCAACCGCTCTCTCTTAAAGGCACAGTCCACCTAAAACACCGTTATTTCTGACTGTCGATCTGTCATCTGGAGCACTTCCAAACACAGAGCAGTTTGCACCAGAAAGTATCTACTTTTGATGTCGTTTCTGTCACTATTGGGGTGTCTCAAATTATCCCCAAACCCCCTGGTGGAGCAAACTATGAACTACAGTGGTTTCCAGCGGCAGCTCACTGAACAGCAGTTCAATGTATGTCAATGCTGCGCTCCCTTCACACGGTGCACAATGGACCAGAAACTGAAGCTGTAGATTTCTTATTATCTTATCTTAGTTGGCTCTTGATTCTCTTCTAGAATCGATGGGGATTTTACAAAAAGTTAACGAACCGACGCATTGTCTTAATCATACTCTTGATCTGGTCCTCGTCTACGGTGTAGAACTTGATAATCTGTTAGTGTCGCATGTAAACTCCCTCCTATCCGACCACTATTTAATAACGTTTGAATTCAACATTGTCAACGTTACGCATAATAGGAGGAATTACTTTAGCAGATGTCTATCCGATAAAGCTGTTACTAAATTTAGGGAGGCCATTGCTCTTCATCTTCTTACAGTGGAACATAGTGAAGCAGTTGAGGGCTGTGACCTCGGTTCTACCTCGGTTCTACCTCGGTTCTACCTCTGCAGACGTTGATTTCCTTGTCGGTAGCACTGCAGATGTGTTACACTCAGCTTTAGATGTAGTTGCTCCTTTGAGAAAGAGGGTCTCTAACCGTAGGAGCTTAACTCCCTGGTTTAACTCACATATTCGTATGTTAAAACAGAAAGTGCGTAAAATGGAAAGAAAGTGGTTCTCTAGTAGGTCTGTAGATATTTATTATGCATGGAAAGATAGTCTAATAGTGTATAAAAAAGCGCTTCGCAAAGCTAGAACAGCCTATTATTCAGTGTTAATAGAGGATAATAAAAATAACCCACGTTTTCTGTTCAGCGCTGTAGCCAGGCTGACAAAGAGCCACAACTCTGTTGAGCCGTGCATCCCTGCAGCTCTCAGTAGTGAAGACTTTATGAGCTTCTTTAGCAATAAAATTGTCAGAATTAGAGAGGAAATCGGCCAGGCCCTCCCGGCAGTGGCTGTGGGCATTTATTCAGCTTCGGCGACTCCCTTATGCTCTGACCTGACTCTAGACTGCTTGGTTCCCGTAGACCTCCCTGACCTGACTCCAGACTGTTTGGTTCCTGTAGACCTCCCTGACCTGACTCCAGACTGTTTTGTTCCTGTAGACCTCCCTGACCTGACTCCAGACTGTTTGGTTCCTGTAGACCTCCCTGACCTGACTCCAGACTGTTTGGTTCCTGTAGACCTCCCCGACCTGACTCCAGACTGTTTTGTTCCTGTAGACCTCCCTGACCTGACTCCAGACTGTTTGGTTCCTGTAGACCTCCCTGACCTGACTCCAGACTGTTTGGTTCCTGTAGACCTCCCTGACCTGACCTCAGTTGTCAATAGATCTAAATCGTCCCAACTCGACTTCTTAAAAATGTTTTCTCTCTTATTGGTGCAACAATACTGGACCAGATCAACTTGTCCCTAGTCTTAGGATATGTGCCACAGGCTTTTAAAGTCGCAGTAATCAAACCATTACTTAAAAAACCCTCTCTTGACACAGACATTTTGGCTAATTATAGACCAATTTCCAACCTTCCATTTATATCTAAAATTCTGGAAAGGGTAGTTGCAAGCCAGCTGTGTGACCATTTGTATAGAAATGATCTATTTGAAGTTCTTCAGTCAGGGTTCAGATGCATCATAGCACAGAAACAGCACTGGTTCCAGTCTGCAATGACCTTCTTATGGCCTCAGATGATGGATTAGTGTCCATACTGGTTCTGCCGGACCTCAGATAATGGATTAGTGTCCATACTGGTTCTGCCGGACCTCAGATAATGGGTTAGTGTCCATGCTGATTCAGCTGGACCTCAGATGATGGATTAGTGTCCGTACTGGTTCTGCCGGCCCTCAGATAATGGGTTGGTGTCCATACTGGTTCTGCTGGACCTCAGATGATGGATTAGTGTCCGTACTGGTTCTGCTGGACCTCAGGTAATAGATTAGTGTCCGTACTGGTTCTGCCGGACCTCAAATAATGGGTTAGTGTCCATACTGGTTCTGCTGGACTTCAGTGCTGCTTTTGTCCAAGTGATTCTCTGAAGAACCTCCAGATGATCCAAAATGCAGAAGCGCGAGTGCTGACAGGAACCAACAAGAGAGACCACGTCTCTCCAGTGTTCACTTCCCTCCATCGGCTCCCCGGAAAAAACAGAATCCAAATCAAAATTTTATTACATCTGTATAAAATCCTAAACATCCAAACTCCTGGTTTTCTCCAAGACCTGATGGTTCCTCATGTTCCTAACAGAGTTCTCCGTTCTCACTCAGAGTGCAGGTTTACTCGTAGTTCCTAGAAGATCCAAATGTAGATCTGTCCATCATCCTCGTTTTAGAAGTCACTTAGGTTACAACATCTGAAATGGGGACTGGTGAAACTTCGATAAGCACTGCTCAATCCCAGCCTGAGACACACAGGGACAGTCACCACCCACCAGGATCCCCGGTGGAGCTCAGCTCACATTCCCACCAGTAGACCAGGAACTGCTTTTGGAATGGCAAAGGTGGGTGTGAACATGTCCATCATTCTTGTTGGGACAAGGACTGGTGGAACTCAGTTGGGCGTCACTGACACCCTCGATGAGCTGACGCTGACCATGGCTGCAGGGTCTTTTGGCCTTTGTCAAAGCTGGGTCCCAGCGAAGGTCCAGGCAACGGTATCAGTGTAAAAGGGTCCAGGCCAGCCTGGAGGTGGCTCCACTGATGGAGCTGGCTGTTTTTGTGGCTGCCAGGGTGAGGTTGTTCACTTGTTAGCACCTGCTGCCTGAAGTTTAGCTGATGTTTGTCTTCAGACACTTCCAGGTCAACCCAGAGGTGGTCGTGATAGTCTGGTAGTTCAGTTAACAACTCAACAAAACTCTGTCAAGATGCATTTTGGTAACTAGCCAGCTCTCACTGAAAAACCCGACCAAATGTGCGGTTTTATATAGTTTCACCTGACGAGCTTCATCAACATTCCTCCGTGTAGTAAAAGCTGGACACTTTAACACAGAGGTCCACCGAGATAAATCACTGTTGGATCACACCCTGGTGGTCAGTGGAGGAACCGCAGGTCTGGATCCGGACCCAGGTGGTCAGTGGAGGAACCGCAGGTCTGGATCCGGACCCAGGTGGTCAGTGGACCAGAGATATTTCTTGATTTTTCTAAACTGTGCAGATGCATTAAGCATCTGTAGCCTCTTGGATGCTGCAAAGCAGGGCAAGGCAAGGCAAGGCAAGGCAAGGCAAGGCAAGGCAAGGCAAGGCAAGGCAAGGCAAGGCAAGGCAAGGCAAGGCAAGGCAAGGCAAGTTTATTTGTATAGTACAATTCAAGAACAAGGTGATTCAAAGTGCTTTACGGAGACATTAAAACATCACATAAATAAAAAGCCTGATTGAAAATGTAAACAAAAGAAAGAAAAGGAACAATAGATAAAATCCTGGCCTTAGTGAGGACTGGAGCAGCAGAGTTCTGGATGAGCTGCAGGTGTCTAACTGATGTTTCAGGTGGACCTGTGAAGATGCTGGTACAATAATCAAACCTACTGGAGATGAATGCAGGACTAGTTTCTCCAGGTCCTGCTGAGACATCAGATCTTTTAACCTGGATATGTTCTTGAGGTGATAGTAGGCTGACCAAACGTTTCAAGTTCAGCACCAATATCCAGCATTTGAAGACCTGTAAAGCTAGAAATGAAAACTAAAACCAGCACCTCAGATGCTGAACGTCATTACGCCTGAACTTTGGGTACCCAGAAGGACAACTGGTCTGACATGATCAGTAAGGTCCTGGTGAGGTAATAAGACCAAGAACACACACAGAGTACACATCCTCTGGGCAGTTAGGCCATGGACATGGTGGTGTTTTGAGAGCTGCTGCAGTCGTTGTAGTCGTTTACTCCAACGGAAACATCCTTCCAACCTGCTCCTCTCCTTCATCTCATCCTCCTCTTCCTCAGCTGTCTGCTGTAACAACAGCTTTGGCTCTCCTGGGAGAAATTGTCACCTTGTGTGTTTTCTGTCGTCATGGCAGCAGTGTTTTGATGAAGTCCCATGATGCAGAAGAGTAAAGAGAAGTTCCCTGCCCGAACCCTCCACAGGGTTGTCAAACCGGGTTTTCTCCCTCTCTTCAAAACTGAAACTGTTGGAAACATCACTGCTCTCACTTGAAATGTTTGTAAGTTATTATTTTTATTTACCATTTTATTAAGTATGACACCACAAAACCTTAAAACCTCTCAAGTCAAGAGACACAAGTGTTAATCCCACAGAAACCAACGTTTAGGCAAAATGAAATATTTAAAATCATGGTCCTCTTTCCGTTTTGCACGTTTTTACTCATTCGATTCCAGTTCAGACCACAGACAGTCTAAGAAACTGGACAAATCTCCGGTGACATCATGAGTGCTGCTGGAGTTAAAACCTGGACTCGCAGCGGGGCCCTCGAGGAGCCGACACCCTGCGACCTGATGACGGAGACACATGTGGAAAGGACAGATCTGCGAAGGTACAAAAATGGAACATAAACTAGGTTTAAATATTCTTATTTCTGCTGTAAAGTTGGACATTTTAACGTGCAGGTCAACAGAGATGAACTTACTGTTGGATCCGGACCCTAGCAGTCCGGGGAGGACCCGCAGGTCCGCGTCCTGACCCCGGCGGTCGGTGGAGGACCCGCAGGTCCGCGTCCGGACCCCGGCGGTCGGTGGAGGACCCGCAGGTCCGCTCCCGGACCCCGGCGGTCGGTGGAGGACCCGCAGGTCCACGTCCTGACCCCGGTGGTCGGTGGAGTCTTTTTCAGTCTAAGGTGAAGTCCAGTCCTGCTAATGGGCCCCAGCTGAGCCTGAGGAACCAGGCTCCTGGGTGACCGGTGGGTGAGACACAGCTGTGATGGATCATCTGGCGTCTTTGAGCGTCTGCTCTAAAACTGCAACAGAAAGAGTTTTGTTGCAGAAGATGCTGTGAAAAAAGCATGCAAGACCTAATCTATGACGATGGGAACCAAAATGAAAAGATCATGTTCTGTAAACGCTGACGTCTGCTGCAACATGCGGCCTACTTCTCCGAAGATAGAAGAAAAACAAAAGGACAGAAGAGGAAGAGAAAAGAGAGGAGGAATGAGAGAGAGAAAGAGCTGAATGTCAAGCCAGCACTAATTGTTTCTATTTTAAAGAGCCGAGGTGCTTTCCGACTGATTTAAGGAGGCAAAAGTGACCTAAAAACAAAGCGAACCCAGCTGACGCTCACAGATAACATTGATGGCCAGCCGACGGTCTGAAGCAGATCTTCATCAGTTTCTCCAGAATATCACTTCTGACAGATGAAGGTAAAGACAAAAGGGGAGGAGAGCACAGGAAGAGGAAGACTGGTGTGTTGGGGTGATGTGAAAAACAAGACGGAACGGGAGAAGAGCTCTGAGGTCACACAGAAGGCTGACTGAACTTTCTCTGGAGCTCTGCTGCCTCCTGCAGGGGGGCAGAGGTACTGCAACACCAGACTCCAGTGGCCTCAAGAACAAGAAGTGCGGTGAACAAAAACGTGCGTAGGCACTTTTCCACGCTCAAATCGGGATTTTCAAATATTCCCTTTGCACTTTGGATTGTATCAGTTGACAGTTTGTAAAGTAGTGACACTCGATAAAAAATGTTCTGCTAGATCTCCTGAAGTCAAGAGGAATTTGGAGAAAGAATCTCCATGTTTGAACACTTATGATTTACAGCCGAACAAGGAAAGAAAACTACGTCTGATGTTCCCGCAGAGACGTCTTAAAGTGATTCCAACCTGAATCCCAACGGATCAGTTTTCTCCGTTTGTGTCTCGTGAAGATGTGAAGACACATCAGGGAAGGTTGCGAGGAGCACAGTTGTCCACCACATGAGATGAGATGAACTCTCGTTGTCACCGAGACCAAAACAGTGATGATGGGATTAATTAAGAACAAGTCACATGCCATCAATTATAAGATTACAAGGTTAGATTGTTATACACGGTTCCTATAAATGGCTGCGTAAAGTCGCATAACTGGTCAACTGTGGAAGCTGTGGCACATCTAGAAGACATTAAAGAGTCTGGAGGGACGAGTCTTCAGGGACCACGCTGGTCTGCTGGTCCAGGATGAAGACTGGATCATCAGCTGGTTCAGGTCACCAAGAGGATCCTTCTAGATCGCTGCCCTGAACTGAACGCAGCGACGCTCCGGTTCCGAGCAACAGGAACCTTTCAGCGGGCGCTGCTGACGGGTCGGACATCTGTCAGTCATCCCCGAGCGGCACCATGGCGACCGGATGGGACGACTAACCCGGATGAAACATCCCATAACTGTGTCTGAACAGACACACATTCAAATAGAACTTGATGAATTGGTTTCCTAAAGTTGTCTTTTTAAAATAAAACTAACGTGTCACTAAAAGTTTGGTTGGTACGACTTGATGTGACGTAACAATCTATGAATAAGGTTTCGGTACTTTCAGAGTCGTATATGTATATACCTGCATTATTATTATTATTATTAAGTTTCCACGTCTGTTTCCACGTCTGTATCCACCCCGGTATCCACGCCGGTCCCCACGCCGGTCTCCACGCCGGTCCCCACGCCGGTATCCACCCCGGTATCCACCCCGGTATCCACGCCGGTTTCCACGCCGGTTTCCACGCCGGTCCCCACGCCGGTCCCCACGCCGGTATCCACGCCGGTCCCCACGCCGGTATCCACGCCGGTCCCCACGCCGGTATCCACGCGGGATTCCACCCCGGTATCCACGCCGGTTTCCACGCCGGTATCCACGCCGGTTTCCACCCCGGTATCCACGCCGGTTTCCACGCCGGTATCCACCCCGGTATCCACGCCGGTATCCACGCCGGTAACCACACCGGTTTCCACCCCGGTTTCCACGCCGGTATCCACGCCGGTATCCACGCCGGTAACCACGCCGGTTTCCACCCTGGTATCCACGCCGGTATCCACGCCGGTCCCCACGCCGGTCTCCACGCCGGTCTCCACGCCGGTCTGCGTGTCTTTACTTCAGCGGAGACGTCCCATTGTGTTGCTTCACATCGTTTCACCGGTGACAGCGGTAACTACGGTAACGTCCTCTGACAGTTGTGGGACGCAGGACACGTATATTTGACCATCAGCGTTGTTTTATTTTATACATGAAACTGGGGGAGGAGAGTCGTTCTTTGTCCGCGCCCAGTAATGGTGTCGATTCTTAAAACATGATAAAAGAGTGTAAAGATGCACCAGCGCTGAACATGGACATCGACAAGCCCGCCTGAACACCATAAACCCGCAACTCTTCAGGCAACACAAAAGAAACAACAACACCCATAATGCAATGGGTCAACACGGCCACAGCGCCATACACTTGTTTTCTTTTACAACTTCAAATCGGACGAAACCCCCAAATACATTATTTTTCCTGAACTCAACTTCTGACAGGACGGACGATGCGTTGTTGTTTTTTTATCAACTTGCTTTTGCAAATTCCTTGTTTGATTACCGGTTTTTGATGGACATTTATCCTCATTATCATATTCAAATTGTCTACTTGAGGGAGGAGACGGGGAGGAGCGTCGTGTTCACCATCCACCTTCAATATCACGTGTTGAGTAAGATGTTACGTCACCCTGTGGCCGAAGGCGAGTTGGAAGGTGTTATCTAGGTGACATATTGTAAGATGGGTGGGCGTGTATTATCCCTACATTAGTAGGATGACTCCTCCTCTAACCACCACCTTATTGTTGTGGAGGGCTTTGTGTGCCTGAATGATCCTAGGAGCTATGTTGGCGGGGCGTTGCGCCCCTGGTAGGATCTCCCATGGAACCAGGTCCCAGACTAAGGAGGAGTACTTGATAGTGGTCCGACTGGGGACTCCACTGTTTTACCCGGGGTCTTCAACACTCACATCAGCATTGACAGTGTTACATGGAGAGGTGTGACTGGGAAGAACAGCCTTCCCAGTCTGAATCCGAGCGGTGCTCTGTTATTACAGTCACAGTCTGTCCATAACGAACACCATGTTCGACAAAAGGGTGTCCATAAGTGCACGTGGCACCAGGACACCCTAGGCCGAAGTTCGATGATGGACTTTGCTGTTGTTTCATCTGATCGTCGGCTGTATGTCTTGGACACTGATCACCAGCTGGTGGTGAGTTGGATTTGCTAAAAGAGGAGGGATCTGGACAGACTGGGCAGGCCCAAACGTGTTGTTAGGGTCTGTTGGGAACATCTGACCGAGCTCTCTGTGAGTCACTAAGGTAGGGGGCTTCAACTCCCACCTCTGGGAGAACTTCTCCCAGATTCTGAGGGAGGCTGTGGACATTGAGGCCAAGTGGACCTGTTCTCTGCCTCCATTGTCAATGCGGCAGCTCGAAGTTGTGGTTGCAAGGTCTCTGGTACCTCTCATGGTGGCACCAGGGGTGGATGAGAGCCGCCCTGAGTACCTCAAGACTCTGGATGTTGCTGGGCTGTCTTGGCTGACACGCCTCTGCATGGAGGTTGGGGAATGTGGCGCTGGAGTGGATGTTCCTCTTTTTAAAAAGGGGGACCAGAGAGTGTGTTCCACTATGGGGGGATCACACTTGGTTGAAACCAGTGTGGAAACAAGTTTTGGTGTCCATAGTTAGATTTTATGTTCTTCATCGCAACGCCCCCTCAGATGAGTCTAATGTGGTACATTGTGGTATTTGACTCCTTTGTTGCAAAATGCCCCCCCCCTCCAAAAGATACCTGGATTCGGTCCCCCACAACCTAGAAGATTCCTTGGACGTGAACATGCACCTCCCGGTCAATACACGAGGGGGCGCTGCTCATTATACACAGAATATCTATAAAATCGAGTGTTTGACTGAAATCAGGGTGATGACGGAGCTGCGCTCATAATTCAGCCTGCAGTGCTGCAGTCGTGTATTTAATTCATTCTAACAACCTAACAAACGGCTTCTCCATAACACAATGAGTGACGTTGGAGTATATTTATAAAGAAAAAATAAAGGTCAGAATCAGTTTTTGACTTTTTGTTGAAATGTGAATATTATTATTTAGTGTTTCTTTAAGTTAACATAAGTTACGGAAATAATAACAGCTATAACGTCTATTAAGGATGAATAAAGGCGACTCTCCGCCCGGATGTTTAAAACTTTCCTTTTGTGCCACGTTTTTGCTGCTTTCCAAAGAAATGACTGCGCTGGGAAGCTGTTCCAGCATCTGATTGGTGGATATTTCAAAAGCCCGCCTTAAATTCCGCCTTTAACAATTCCGGGGCTCTGATTGGTTACACGTCATGGCGATCACCGTTACCATGGACTTTGTCTTTGGTGGTATCCAAGCGAGGACGAGATTTTTGTCAAGTCCACATCACAGAGAGCATTTGATGTGAAAACTGCAGCGCGGATTCCCGTTTACTGCTGCTGAACTGGAAAACGCACATTAACGCCTTTAAAAAGAAATGGTGCAAAGAAAGAATTCGAAAGCCCACTCCAAAAAAGGTCAGTACCCCTTTATTTGAATTTCGTGAGCTCGGGACTCGCCTCGGTATCCTTTATATGGAATTTCATTGAGAATCTTTGAATTTTAAGTTTTCCATACTTACTGAGTTTGAGGGCCTGGTAGAGTGACGCTACAAACAACCAGGCACTCGTTAAGATGCTATCTTCCATCCAGCTTTCACTGTCGGGTCTTCCGTGGTTCCCACGGTCTCCCTCCGACAGAAAGTGCGTCCTGCTGGGCGTATGGAAGTGGCGTGAACCAGAACAAAAACGTACAAATTTAATGGAGGATAAAGGGATTTTATCATTTATACTTTAGCCGGATCAATCATCATATGTTTTCGGTTCGTTTTAATATTTTTATAACAGGATTCTAATAAAGTTCATCCGTCTTCATAGTAAATAATATCTAATCGTAGAATTGTGAATGGAGTTTAGTTAGACGCGCCTGTGGAAAAAAAACAGGCTAGTTTGGATGCATGTACCAGCTAAAAGAAGTCTGTTTTTCACAAGTTTTATTAACCAGAGTCTTCGGTTTATCCGAACTACTGCGTTTTCATGCAGAGTTGCCTTTGAAACTGTTGAGATGGTTAAGCTGAGGTGTCCTTGTCGCCGAAGACGAGCTAATGTGGCTATCATCCATGGCAGGCTGCTAATTGAAGCTAACTAGCGATGAACTTTTCCACAGTTTAGTTAAGATTAAAGTTGTGTTTTGTGTTTTTAGGCTGGATTAGGGATAGGGTTGAACAAACTCGATTAACCTGAACTACTTAGACATGTATGAGCCCGACAAAAGTGCCCTGATATATAGTTTTGTTTGTGATCATAGTCATTAATTAGTATAAGAAAAGTAAAACGCTGTTATTGTGGTGGTGTCTGTGGGAAACCTCAGTGACCTTATTCAGGCTCTCACATCTTTGACTCTAGTAGTTCCTGGCTGCAATGCAGCTTCAAAAAAAAAAAAGAAGGGGCCCATTAAAAGCAGAAAGCAGTGATTGAGTTTGGAAGGGGGTGCTGTCTGTTTCTTGTCTGATAATTGGTTGGTGCTGATCAGCAACCCTGCTTCATGATGCTCCAAGTGTTTTCAGATGGTGAAAGGTCTGGACCCACCTGCAGTCCAGACCTTTCAGGTAGTCTGGACGCTCCCTGTCTGGCCACCTCCTCTGTCTCTGTTAGGGGTCATCGAGGCGTCCTCGAGAACACTGATAAATGTCTTCAGGGCATCCTGGGGTTGCCCTGAGTCTTGCTTCCAATGGGACATGTTCCTGGAAAGCATCCTGACCAGTTACTCAAATGACCTCAACTGGCTTCTTTCATTGTGGAGGAGCGGGAACTCTAGGACTCCGTCTCTAGGACTACTGCGACATCTTCTTTGTGTACCGAACTCCAAAGATGAGCGCCGCTACCCTTCAAAGGAAGCTGATTGGCTGTAAGCATTCACAATCTTATTCTTTTGTTCACTAAATGACCACAGGTGAGGACTGGAAGGCAGACTGATGTCTAACTTCAGAGCTTTGTCCTTTGGCTCAGATCTTTTGGTATTAATGTCGATGTACGTGCCTTCCAGTTTCCCACTATGTTATGTCTTCTTTCATTTATGAGACCCAAAGATACCTAAATGCCTCTGCTGGAGTTTGTGTTCTGCAATTACACATTACAGATCAGGACCTCTAATTACTGGGGCATGTAATGTCACTTTCCTCCTCTGTTTTACACAGAGAAACAAGACCTCACTGATGGACAAGGAGAGAAGAGTTTGTACTGGAGGCGGGATTTCTAAGGATGGAGTTGGTAGAAGTGAAAAAACAAGTTTTTCTAGAACTGCCAATGCTAAAAACAAAGCATTGATAAGTGTTGAAGGGTGGCGGTGTGTGGCTTAAAGAAAACATTTTTCATTATTTCTGTCATTTTTAATCTCCAGGACCTTTTTTAGAGCAGCTTTGCAGCATAACTCAAAAAGTTGGTCACTTTTTTTGTCTGCTGGCCGCCACAAGGGTCCGGATCCAGACCCGGTGTTCCTCTGCCCAACCGACTGCCACTGGGGTTCGGATCCAGACCTGCGGTTCCTCTAGTGACCACTAGGTCTGTTGGTCCGGATTCAACAGTGAGTTAATCTCTATCGAACTCCATGTTAAAATGTCAAACTTTACAGCAGAAATAAGCATTTACAGTTTGGTACAAAAACAGTTTTGGTCTCCACAGTCAGATTTTACATCAGACACCTGTACGGAGGTGAACTTTTATGTACTTCATTAGGTAAATTTACGTAAACTTGGCCCAGTAGCAACTTGCCTGCCTAGTGGTCAATCAGCCAACCAAGCAAGCGCAGGTACTCCACTAATCCTCATTTCAGATCAGTCATTGTTTTTGTAGCAACACGTTAAACAATATATATTCTGAATAAATGTGTGCAGCATCTGAGGTTAGCATAAGCTAAGCCAGACAAGCTAAAATGGGTACCCTGTGGTAACTGGGCTAAGGTGCGTGTGGTCCAGCCATCCTCTAGGCCTGTTCCTTCCACTCACCCACCCAGTGACATCACAGAGGGCATGTCCCGTTCTTCCTATACAGTCATCAGACCCAACAAAGGGCTCCTCTAGTGGTACAAAGTGCCATTACAAGACATGCCGGACCATCCCCACTCATTAGCACACTATTATAGGGTGGTTGTTTCACATACACACCATGTGGTCAGAAGTGATAATGCTACATTAGGTGGTTTCAAAGGGGATTTTCTTCACTGGTACTTGCATAGCACAAACATTTCCAGGTGATTGGACATCTGAGCCCTGTGATTCTTTTGTATGATAGGACTGTACCAGTCCTTTAATTAACGTGCCGGAGAAGACGGAGTGTAGCCTTCAGCAGTGCTTTGTGTCAGACTACAAGCGTCAAGGTTGTCTAGTGGGCTCTTCTGTTGTCTGTGGCATCTGAAACGCAGCATGACAGGGTTTTGTCAGCTCTAATAATAGAGAGGATCAGGTTCTGGGTGGTGAGCAGTCGCTATTGCTGCTGGGAGGAAGAGGAGGAGCTCCTTCAGTCTCTGGGAGTCTCTGCCCATTTGGACAGTCAGTACTTTGAAGTCTCATCATCGGTTTCGGCTCTGAGATCTGAGACGGTCCATGCAGCACTATCGCCACTATGGCAGCTCCTACACCTCCTTGTCTCCTGCAGCTCCTGTAGAGGAGATCCACTCAGAGGAGGAGAAGGAGGAGGTGATGGTCACTGAAGGGGAGACGTTTGAAGTGCAGGAGGCGATGGCGATGGGTGAGACTGAAGGAGGTTTGGTGCAGTGGAAGTTTTCTCTGACCCGTCTTAATTTGGTCTGTTTAGGAGGCGTTAATGAGGAGGAGGTCCTGCAGAAACAGGAGCTTTACGTCCTTGAGACGGGTAGGAAAGGCTCAAGAGCTGACATTTTCTGCCTAGTATGGCATTGTTTTTCCCAGTTTGATCTGGTTCATATTGGTGTTGTGTGTTGCACGCTCACAAAAACCATATCCTCACTTTCACAGTAAAAGCTTCCAGGAAAAAAGCAGAGGAGACGATAGACTGCTTCAAAAGAGCTGGACAAACTCATCAGGCAGCAGGCCATGAAAAGTAGTTTTGAAGCTGGATTTTAAGACCTGTGGGGGACACAGTCTTGGCAGAAACTGACCCGGCCCAACTCTGATTAGTTGAAAAAAAGGGTAAACGGGTGCAACGAACCAGTGATTCAGGAGAAGGTCCACCTCCCTTTTAAAAGATCGCCTGGACTGAATCTGTCCCCGTTTCAGACGTCAAGACTAACGCAGCATCTGCTACAGCTGAGATAAGGACTGCTGGAACCAACCGGTTCAGTTCGGCGGGCGTCCTCGTCCAGACCCATCCGTTTCGGTTCGGCCCAGTTGACCACTGGGGTCCAGATCCAGACCTGCAGTTCCCCCACTGACCCCACTTCTATTTTTACCTTTCAAAGACATTAAATAAACCCAACAAATGCTGACAGCTGTTTATTTGCAGCCATGTCAGTCCTGAACATCTCTCTCTCTCTCTCTGTCTTTCTCTTTCTTTCTTTCTTTCTTCCCCCCCCCCCCACACACACTGTCAGGGTTATATTGATTGTCTCTCGCTCTGTTCCTGGGTCACTCTGCCCTGCAGCCACAATAACTCTGTCCTCTCTTCACTTTCCCGTCTTTTTTAGAGACTGTGTCTACCGACGCTGTCTACCGTTCCCAGCAGGCCACTGTTTAAGATCACGTCATAGTTTCTTGGCTTATTTCCTGCTTGTTTTCTGTCTTCTGTCAATGCTCCACAGTTAAGATGAAGTTCAGAAAGTACCAGAAGCCTATGGTGTCAGTTTGCTTACAGCAATCTGTTTGTAGGAAGAAAGCAGCTGCACCAGACAGAAATGGTTCAAATGGGTTCTGGAAAAGGTTTAGCGTTTGATCCTGTCACCTGTCGTTATTGATCAAGTTGCCAGCAATTGTCTCTTCATACCAGACCGTGCAGCAGCTAGAAGGTCATTTTGGGTCGGGTCATTCTGGGTCAGGTCACGTACACGCCACGTCCTGTGCAGTAAGGACACGCACTGAAATGTATTTCATAAACCAATTTTTATTCACACATAAACATAGAAAACATGTTGTTAGTGTAATGTTGATGGTTAAACTGGTCTGGTAGTACAGTTAAGAACAGAAAACAGAATCTTCAATTTCACAATGATTTCTGGATCAGGTAGGTTGGCCGGGAACCGGACCCCCGCGGTCGGTAGAGGTAGAGATTTTTCAAAACCAGATGTTTCGTCTTTCTTTTCAGCAGATGGGAAAACGGCACAGGTAGAAAGTAAGAATGGGAAGAAGAAAGAGGGAGGAGCAGGAGGTGGTCCCAAGTACTCCATGTTCACCTGGTTTGTGGTGCTGGCTCTGCTCGGAGTCTGGAGCTCTGTGGCTGTGGTCTACTTCGACGTCGTGGACTATGACAGCGTCATCGGTGAGTAGGAGGATGAATTTGTGTGACGTAAGATTGTGAAGCTGGAAATGTGTAGATTTAAAAAGTTAAGAAGCTGAAGCAAATAACACTTCAACAGCATGTGCAGGGAAACGTGACATCTACAGTGTTTGGAGATTAACTGGAAAGATGCTCTAATGAACAAACGAACTGTGATGCAGCAGGACGTCTGTCAGCTGAAGTCGGGTGGCGGTCGGTGGCTGTATGTCCCTTCAGACAAACATCTCAGGAGTGTGAAGTTGGAGACGAAAAGATATCAGTCTTATGACTAAAACCATGTCATCTGCTGATCAAAGGATACTTGATACTAATTAAGAGTTTGTTTGGACGCCACTGAAGATTCAGCCATCCTCATTCAGGCAGTGTTTGCAGAAGTCTCGTCTACTGGTCGGTTTGATCACAGATGACAACATCCAGGAAATGATGCTGCTACCTTTCAGACAGTAGATTTAAAGTTAAAACGTTCGGTCTGGTTCTCGGTAGCTCCATAATCTGAGAGAAACCGGCGACACTAGCGAGTTAACTTATCAGAGACAAAGTCTGTGTTTCTACATAACCATTGTGATTAAATAAGTTTAGGTAACGTTGGCAGAGTTAAAATCATTTATCTCAGAACGAATGTGGGCGTCGTTGGTGATCTTCTGGACATAAGGTTGGCAGTTTGATCCAAAACAGACATTTAACTGTGCTTAGTTTGGATTCAGGAGATGGAATAGATTAAACTCCGTTTTCCATCCCCTCTGCTGCCTGGAATCAGTAGCACAAATCTGCAGATACATTGATTTAAAATAAACTTCATAAACATGGGAATTCAGGATCTTCCGTGTTCTTCTGTGGAGCTGAACGCTGCAGATGTCTGAGTTCTGGTCCCTGTGGAACTGATACTCAACAGCCATTGGCTGAACCCTGTTTGAGAGGTGTTTGAGAGGCGGGGTTTACTGATGGTTCAGTTGTTATGACCCCAGCAGACCAACACCATTTAGGTTTTGGCTGCAACAAAACGTCTCTCTTCCATCTAACTCCTCAGAAGCTCTGAGTCTAACATATCAAGCCGCTCCCATTTCTCCCAAACAACATCTTTTGGCTTTTCCTCTTGTCGTGTTGCCACAGTGGAGCATGGATCCTGACTTCACCTTCCCGGTTTATCCGAGCTTCCCTGCAGCGCCATCATGGTGATATGATCATCCAAACTTTACAAAATCAGGTATCAACGGGGCTTAGTGGTCAGCACTGCTGCCTCACAGCAAGACGGTTCCTGGTTGGACTCCCGGGCCCGGCGGGAGTCCATGTGTGGAGTCTGCATGTTCTCCCTGTGCTTGTGTGGGTCCCTCCCACAGTCCAGAAACATGAATGTGACATGTGATAGACTGCGACCTGTCCAGGTGGACCAGGTGACCCCGCAATGGATGGAATCAACAGTACGAAATTTAGTGAAATTCCCAAAGATTTAGGATCCAAGTCTGGACTTTTACAAGTCTTCAATCGCAGGCTGGCGATTTCCAAACTTAAAACTTTTCAAAGTCGCTGCTCAGCAGGAAGCTTGATGGGTCTCTCTCATGGCATCCAGAAGCAGTTTCATCCGTGTCCGTTGGTACCGCCACCTGGAAATCTAAGACTAAGACCAAGGATGGCTGGTGAGTGTAGTACTCTGTAGTACTTGTAGTTGAGTCGTAGTTTGGTTCAGAGCGATGTCCAGGTCAAACGAGTCTTTGTCTGAGTCTCATGTGTCAGGATGTTTGCTGCAGTTCTGCAGCAATTTACTGGCCTGGTTTGTGGTTCAACCTGCAACTTGATCTAGTTAACACGCATGTGCATGCGCGCACACACACAGAGACTGAATGGTTTTCATTTCTCAAACAGGAAGCGTCTTCATGTGGTCATGATTGTCTGCAGGGGTTTCACAACTTCACGCCCTCAGACAGGCATGCGTGTCTTCACAGAACCTCTCCATGACTGGGATCACTATAAGCTTCACTTGTTATGTTCCTGACCTTTAAATACAACGGTTACCCTTGTAAAAGGCGCATCCTCATAATGTGACACCTGGGCCTTTTTTATGTTACATATCAGGAGGATTTTTTAAACCTGTTTTCTCTGGACGCATCATCCAGCTCTTAGTCTCCCAGCCAGCCGGCTGTTGTCTTGTCTGACTTGAGGTCTGACTTGAGGTCTGACTTGAGGTCTGACTTGAGGTCTGACTTGAGGTCTGACTTGAGGTCTGACTTGAGGTCTGACTTCTTGTTAAAGCCGCCAGCCTGTGATTTTTTTTTTTTTTTTTTTTTTTTTTTTTTTTTTTTTTGGGTCTGGTGTTTAGGAAGTACTGGATGTGTTGAATGACTTATGATCTTGTCTGCAGAAGCCTTCATGCTGAATATGCTGAAGATGATGAAGAGCACTCAGCCAGATAAAAGCAGTGTGACTTTACAACCGGGCCCTGTGTCCACTCATGAAACCAGTGTTCCCTCCGTCCAGGATGCGTGCAGGGACATTCTGCTGCTTAAATCACATGCAGTTTGCATTTTTCTTGTTTGTTCTTGTTGAGTTCCAGGAGCATGTATGTTTTTCAGGTCTGGATTTTGACCAGGTGGTTTGGGATCATTTCCTGTCGCATGACCAAGTTTTAGCCAGCCTTTAGCTGTCAGACAGATGTCACATGTGTCTCCAGAAGACTCTGGTCAACAAAGGAATTCATAGTCCACTCAATGACTGACAGGTGTCAAAGGTCAGACCATCATCCCTCCACCACCGTTCGTTTATTACTCTGTCCAGGCCATATCTGGCAGCAGTTCTTCCTCTAAGACCATTGCTGATGTCTTTCCCTTTTCGCGTTGTGTTAACACACCTGAATATTCCAGGCCAGCAAACATCTGTTTTTATAGCAGTTTGGACACCTGAGGATGATCATTTCATGGAGGACCAATTATCTGCGACTCTTGCGTCCTGCAGAGGCAGTAACAGGGGACTGGGGGTTGCCCACTTTTTTTTTTTTTTTTTTTTTTTTTCCTGCTTCATTTTTGTTGAATAAACAATCGCAGTGGAAAAACACTTATGTTGTAGTTGTCCTGGTTGTAGACCCACTACAACCAGATGATGATTATGTTGTTTTAATCTAGTTGATGATGACAATAAGAGGTTCTACAAACCTTCACATATGACTGTACATCTGTGGTACTTTAACCTCTCACAGCCTCTCTGTCTTCATCCCTCCTCCTTTTCTCCTTCTACATGCAGCCAGAGCTCAGGAGTTTCGCTTGAACTTTTCTGAAGTTTTACAAGGTACAGTCAAGATTTAAAGCCTGATTAAACATTCATGATGTAGCTCCACTCTGTTTTTGTTGTTGCCACTGCCGCCGCTGCAGACGAAGTCAGACCCAGTGAAAAGAAATGTGGCGGAATATAAAAACGGAGAGACGACAGCTTGGGTGAACTGCTCTGATCATTTAGAGGAATCAAATGTAGGTTAGGAGAGCAGATGTTACAGACGGGTTGCTGGCCGTCTCATGAAGTGGAGATGGAGCTTCCTGTGCAGGAAATGCAGCATGATGGAGATTAAAGGCTTTTTCAAACATGGACAAAGGTTAGGCTGCTGCAGAAGCTGCAGCCTTTAACCAGGTCGCTGCTGCAGGCGAGGGTCTTCCTCCTGTACTCGCTCAAAGAGCCGGTCTCTCTTTTGTACCACGTTGGACCCTGAAAACCAGACCTTACATCTTAACACTAACTCAGACTGAAAAGGATATGAATACGAGTCAAGTCTGGGCCTTTCTGCAGTCTCAGGTCGAACATGAAACATCAAAGTAGAGGTTTTCCCCTGCATGTGCAATTTCTAGTGTTCATAAAACCAGTTCTCCTGACCTGTGACAAAAAAGAAGAAAAAAAAAAACCCTTCAGAGCGAACAGAGCAGTGATCAGGACCAACAGATAAACTAGATATTACAACAAATCTGTCTTAGGAAAAGCAGCACAAGAGATCACAGAGAGGAAACTGCAGTAAAACTGAAACATGAGCTTCAGTGTTTGTCATTGTGGTTCCAGCGTAAAGCAAAAATAAAAAGAGGAAGAAAGCTGCTGAGACGACGATGTTCTTTCATTTATTGACTTGGTGCTCAGTAACCGCAATAACAGAGCTCCACACTGTCGGGTTTCTTTAGTGTCAACATGCCGACGCAGAATCGCTGGCCTTTACTTAAACTGCACCCAGCGGAAATCTTCCTGTGACCTGCAAACAGCTGGTAAACGCTGTGATGAAGGCGTTCTCCTTCTGGCTCTGACTTTGATTTGGAGATGTAGATCGCTGGTCAACAAGATTTTGCACTTAAACCACGATGATCCAGGGCGTTATTCTGCAACCATCCTAGCTGTTTTGAACAGTGGCTCTCGGATGTTTCTGCATGTTGTGATTGGTTCAGTGCATACTGTGTCAGGGAACTGGGCATGACTGGGGCGGTACCAGACCCAGTTCAGCGGAGAGCATTGAACAGATATGGCTGCCCAGCCAGCCGTGTGGGCAGGCCGGAGGGTGGGCGGGTGTTTCGCTGCAGTTATTGTAGCGTTGGCTCCATCTACTGTTCACTCCAACTCCTCTGTAGGGGGAGTTGGGGTCATTCATTGGGATTTTCTCTTCTCATATTTTTATGCAATTGGTTTCATTTTTGTTCTACATTTTATTTCTTGGTTAAAACTAAACTTTTAGCGCAGCAGAAGGGAACCTTTTGGAGGACATTTTGTTATGAAAGAAAAAGATTTTTAAAACTTAACTGTGAGGACATAGGACACTGACTGAAAGTTCTGGTTTGTGAAGTAAAAACACATATATAAGATGCATTGATCCAAAGTTACTTACAAAAACCCATCTTCTCTTCATCCTCAGGTAAACTGACGGCCTACGACACGGATGGAGATGGAGATTTTGATGTGGAAGATGCTAAAGTTCTGCTTGGCAAGTCCATTTTCATTCTTTTTGCTGATTAAAGCTGCTCTTTGTAGCAGTCCCACTTCTGGCCACATGAGGGCGTACACATCTGCTGCAGTAACAGAAAAGCCACTGACAACGCTGTGTTAATGAATGTGGACCGTCTGGCACCTCTTCAGATACCACTGGAGGTGCTTTCTTTTGAGTCTGTCACGTCTGGGGTGGACACATGTTTGTTTTTGTGATATGCCGCCTCCATGTGGTCAGACGTGGTTCTGCTGCAGTGGCCTGTTTTCTCTCTGAAACTCGTGACTGAAGAGTTCTCAGCTCAGCAAGTGTTCTGCATGGAGTTGGTAGAACTTACTGAAGAGATCAAAGACACTAACAAACCCAGAACTGTTAAATGGGATTAATACGTTTGACATTTGTATCAAATAAAACCAATTTTATAGTTCCAGAAAAAGACACGTATAACTAAATGTGGCAAAGGTCTGTCTAAACAATTCTCTTCAAACACCTCTAAAAACTTAGTCTTGGTCCAAATAAATGCTGAGATGTTCTAGAATGAATTACTAGAGTGTTTAAGTTTTAAATACCTGAATCCAGACAGACTCTAAAAGTGGAAGATTTAGTCATGTTTCTGCTGTGTTCCAGCTTCAATTTCTCTGACATGATCGTATTTATACTTCATGTTACATCTCATGTTCCCTTTATTGTGAAACCAGATTTATTCAAGCACACCTTGTGGTTGCTCAGAGTAACTTGTTTTAAATCAGAAATGTTATTTTTGACTTACCCAACACCTGTAACTCGGTCACAGTTGAAGTGACTCGGTTTATGCTGTGTAGGGTACTTTTTCCACAATTCAGAGGAGTTATGTTGATATCAGACTGTACAAAAAGAACTGGACAAACCCTTGTGATGTCATAGATAGGTTTCTGAAAAGTGCCTTTAAGTGGGTGTGCACCAGTGGGGCTTCTGGGGAAATCTGCTAGATGGAACCTCTAACGGGGCCTACAGCCCCCTCAGCCGGAGTGTCTCCAGTACACTGTATCGCCATGCAAGAACCATAAACCAAACAAATAACGCAGTAGGCCACGTGGTGGTGCTAATGGGCATTCGTATAATTCGTATACTCTTTGCAAATGGTCAACAGCATAAAAGGAGAATAAAAAGAAGAATGCAGGAAAAGAAAAAAAGAGAAGAGGAAATTAGCAGAGACCCCCCACCAGGTAGTTCCTCTATGCCCATCTGAGTACCTCTCCTACTACAAGAACATTTTCCACCCTGCAAAGCTTCCTGAAGGGTTGTTTGGAAAGCCGTTCCTATGGAGACCTAACGAATGGAGACACGCGTCAACGATGCAGCCCCTGAAAAACCCACAACCTCCACAAGTGGAAACTGACTTTTTGAGGCTTCTTTGATGTCTCAGAGCAGTGTTGTAGGTCATTTCCACGAGTGCCGCCTCGACTCGTGTCCGCTCGACTCTGCTCTGGTTTACGGGTTTTCCACTAGCTGATAGTACCGGTTAGTGCCTCCTTCTTTCGCAGCTTCTTGGCCAGGCTTCCAACCGAGCTGAGTTGGCTGAAAATACATCACCAGGCTGCAGGCCACTGATTGTCCAGAGAGTAACATCTCACAGCTCCTTCACACTCGCCATATTTAAAACCCGCCAGCAGCAACCACAATATTTACAAATGTAAACTAAACTTTGGTACAGCGCAAAAAGGCCAAGTAAACCTGCTCCATGGAGCAACAAGGCTGTCCACACGTTTCTGTGCCTCGTGTCTGACGACCGTATCCACACGGCGCTCGATGGGACAACACGGAGCAAAAACGAGGCCCCACCCACATTGAGGTGGTACAGAACTGTACTGGAAAACGACTGAGACTGAGGTGCGTTAAGTTCAGGAGAAAAGTGTATAATGGAGAAGGAGCTCCAGTCAGAGCTGACACCCAACCTGATCAGTCACAAAACGGGCAAATGTTGGGCCTGACAACTGGCTGGAACACGCCCGCCTTGACGCACTACAAGCTCTGTGGGTCTACAGAGGTTCGTCTGTGGCCTGCAGTGCTGATTAGTGTTTACATCAGCTCTGACAGAAGCTGCCCATCCATTCTCATCTCTGTTGTCACTTCCAAAATAACATCTGAGGTGAATGAGGGCTGACGGAGCTCTGTGCACCAACGGGACCCCTGACAAGCCAAAGTCTGACCAGTCGCCTGTGGCGCTATGCTCCTCAGGGCTTTTTTTAGAGCTGTGTCCCAGTGGAGGTCTGGGCAAGGTTGGTCTTAAAGAGTGCAGGTCAATCTGGAGGTCGGTTTGGCGCTATTGTCAGGGATTCCGACAAGCTAGAGGCTGTTTTCTCTGGAAGCAGCCTTCGGCCTGGATGAATGTCGTTGGAACCTCCAGACCAACCCACAGCCTGTCACCGTGGTCTGCACCTACGATTCACATGGATTTTTATAATTCTCCCGATGAGGTTCCATAAGTTAACCGGTACAGTTGTCATGGATGTGAAATGCAAGTATAGAGACCAAAACGGTTTTGGGACATTTTGTAACAGGGAGGTTCATGGAATATGAACCTCCCTGGATCCAGACCCCGGTGGTCAGTAGAACTGCAGGTCTGGATCCAGACCCCGGTGGTCAGTAGAACCGCAGGTCTGGATCCAGACCCCGGTGGTTTGTAGAGGAACTGCAGTTTTATTCTTTCTGCATTGAACCCAGCTTGAAGAACTGGATGATGCTGCTCGATTAATGCCCTCCACCCTCCTTCTGATGGGGTTGTTAGTTGACCCGTTGGTGTGGACCCGGTCACCTAGGTCATTGTACCAACTTGACTTGATTCTTGAAAACGCTTTACTGTCCATCCAGAAGGATTTCTCAGTTCACAGAAACGGTTAGGATTGTGTTTTTCAAGAAAAACAAGTCCAGATTCTGTGATTTGAGTCTTTGAGAATCTTAATGAACCAAGCTGCAAACAGCAGCTGACAACGGCAGCGGCGTCTCGAAGGAAGTCGTGTCATCAAGTTGTTGGTTCAGCAAAAAGACAACTCTCTGTTTGTTTGTTGTTTTTTTTTTTTTTTTTTTTTTTTTAAGACGACTAAAGATCACCTGACGAGACGACAGGAAATGTTCGTGTAATGTTGATGGGTTATCTTTAACTCTCTCTTCTTGTGTATCACCATCCTCTTTTTGTCCTGGTTTTTGTTCCTTGCTTTCCATCTTCCACCCTTTTTTTCATTTCTTATTTCTATTTGTTAATTTCCTACCATGGCACCTTCCTTTGCTTTGAGTTTCACCTCCATTACACCTCCACTCGTCTTTTCCCTTCTGTTTTTCGTCCTTCCCTTTCTTTTTCTCTCTTCCTCTTTCGTCAGGCCTGACCAAAGACGGCAGCAGTAGTGCGAATGCTGAGTCGCTTGAGGAAGTTCTTAATATTTTAGCTGAAGAGGGCTCTGATTGGATCTATGGCTTCTTCACCTTCCTTTATGATGTAGTGTCCTCGCCTGTAGAGCCGGGTGGAGAGGAGGAGGTGGGGGAGGAGGAGGAGGAGGAGGAGGAGGAGGCGGCAGCAGCCGAGGAGCAGGTGGAGGGCGGGGCGACTCCCTTGGATGGAGGGCAGGTTGAAGGGGTCATACTGGACCTCCAGAACCAGTAGGAGATCAAGGGGCTGTAACAAGGCTGTCTGGTCCAACTGGGATGCACTGAAACCTGGACCAGTTGGAGGAGGATCTGATCACTGGGTTCCACAGCACCGTCACACTGGCCTGACTGTGTTTCAAAGGACATCTAAGATCCTGAAAGGAAAACTCAACAACACGTGATGTTTACAAAAATGATTGCGTTTCAATGAATAGTTGGATTAACCATCTCATATGATATTATCACCCACGGTTACATCTTTGTCACACAGCACCAACAAAAAGAAAAACGGTTAGTTCTATTTGGAAGAAATTGGATAAAAGTGTTCAGACTACCATCAGCCAGTTTATTAAAAAATGTTGACAGAGAATCTAAAACTTTTTAAAGCCTCTCTATGCAGCAGTAGCGCGTATGACCACATGGGGCAACCGATCACACGCACGTTCATGTGTCAGTTCCTGCCAGAAGACCAATGCTCCTCTAGTAGGACAAGAAGGTGTCGGATGTCGTGCCGGACCGTCCCCACTCATTAACGCACTACTGTCAACGGCTCAAATGTCAACACAGCAGATCTGTTATGTTACATTAAATTTTGATGACACTTTTATTCAAAGTGACTGAGAGCAGAGCAGCACAGAGAAGCTACAGCAACATAGTAGATCACATGTTTGACGAGGTCTCAAAACAACCACAAGAGATATACTTACTTTAATTTTTATGTATGGAGATATTTTAAAGTGTAAACCTTTGAGTTGTAGTTTATTGTAAAAATGAGTTGTCTTAAAGAACTGTATGAAAATCTCCCTGGAAGTGTTTGATTTCTCATTTTACAAAACTTCTGCAAGTGTTGTCCTTTTGTCCTGCAAACAAGTAAATTATACCCGGTTAAGATGTAATACATCCTACATTTTAGTAGATGTTGATTAGAAAATTCAGTTGTGTTGTGAATTAAAAATGTGTTTCTGATAAGATCTTCTTTTTTTTTTTTTTAAGAAACTTTTATCAACATATTTGCAGCATTTTTTTTCTTTAAAATTTAGTTTTTAATAGTTTAAATAGTTTGTGAAGCCTTTGATGTCCCTTTTGTTGTCTGTCTGCATGACGTTATATTAGTTGGAACTGACTCCACCCATGTAGGTATTACAAAAATGGTTCAATGGGCGGGGCAATCTGAGCTGGAAGCTTGCCGGAACACGCCCACCGTAGTTCAGTTACCACAAATAAACTATCTCACCTTGACTGACTTGGCTTCTGCTAATCTACGAGGCAAACTGATATTGAGTTGATGAAATCATCCTAACATGCTCATTTCTGATGTCACCTCTGAAACGACAGAGGAAATGAGAAGCTGAAACGATGACGAATGGAGGATCCACTAGGATCTGTGTCTTCTGAGTCAGAATGATTACGCTCTGAACTGAAGACTAGCAGAGCCCCATAAGCAGTGATGACCACGCCTAGCAGGGTACATAAAGACCTGTAATGGATGGGACATGACTGCAGACCACAACTGCTTCTGTTTGATTTAGGATTGGTAGATGATGGCAATAACAAAACGATAATTCAGTTTGCGCAGATATCCACTTCTTGGTAGTGTTTTGTGTTTTAAGCTGTTTTAAGCGCATCAGTGCTGTGAAGGTGTAGACTCGTATGATGTGTAAGTGGAGGTGGTCTTTGGTGACCGTTCTTTTCTGTCGGCTCAGATGAGAAGAAATTCAAGGGCCGTGCTGTCTGGCGAGACCTACCAAGAACAGGTACGGGACTGGTGTGGCGGTTCTGTCCGACACTTGGCAGACTCACCTCACGCGTGTGTGTGTGTCTTCTAAACTCTACAGAGGACAAGAAGGAGGTGAAGAAGACAGGCAGAAGTAAAGGTACTGTCCATGAGTTCCTGCACGAGCCTGCAGAGTGGTTGAGTAGAGCAGGAGGCCAACACTGTCAGGGCTGTAGGTTCACCTCTTACTAAACACTGGATGGGACTGTCGACGGAAATGGAGATGCATGGTATGAACTGCATGATCCTGATCAGTTTAAATTACCCTGCCCAGGTCACACCACCTCAGACAGGGTTCACAGGCGGAAATATTGTCAGACTGCTACCATTTTTTAGTTACTTATGTGCAGCGACCTAAAAACACATGAGTCTCTCAGAGATAACTAGTTTTCTGCATTCTTATGTCATAAAATGTGTTGCCAGTATAAGAAGAAAGCTGTCAAGATTGTTGATATTATGACATCAGAGAAGCTCCAGGAGGAGGAGCTTCAGGAGGCAGTAGAAGCGAGGAGCTGAGACTTGTGGGCTACGCGAGGTTTGCTTATGGGCCGGGTCCTTAACTATAATCGAGTGGATTCGCTGTTACTCTGCATCCACTGATCCTTGGTAGATCCTGTAGGTCTTTGCCCTTATCCAGCTGGAAATCTGCTTCACTGGCCTCTGGACGATCCAGGTCTAACGTGGTGGTGTGGATCATGGAAACCTTTATCTACTGAGCTCGGGATATGACCATCATTTGGCTCGTATCAACTTTAGATGTTTGATAAGCTATAGATTTTTTATGGTCTTCATCACCTGGCATTTGGATTTTGTGTTTTTGACAGAAACGGGGCTTCATGATGGTGAGTTACCACGCTTTTCAGAATTTTCTTCTCCTAACTTACTTTTTTAACTCCCCCCAGACACCTGGCAAAGGTGGCAGGCTGGTGTCAGCGTCCAGCTCGTGTCATAGACATTTATGATTGACTTAAACTCTGGCCAACCATCTGCCAAAAAACAGCTATATAAGACTGCAAATGTTATGGTGATGTTGGTTCCTGATGATAGTAAATGTTCAGGTCTCCTGTAAATCAAGATCCTTGGTCAAAGTTTCTTGACCTTGAGGAACCCATTATTCCCCTTTGATTGTGGCTGGACTGACACATGTAAGCGGACACACATTGGACCTTGTTTTTCTTTGGTTTCAATGTAGATATGAGTGAGATGTATGACTTGTATTTCAGACCATTTAGCTGTCTGGAGACGGTTTTGGTTTCGTCATAAATCATCATCAAATGTTTGGTCATTATAAATCATATTCCAGGGGAAAACTACTACTGGTTCAACCACCTGATAACTCCAAGGGTTGACTTACTTTTAGATCAAATTGTATGGGAAATCAGTGCAGAAAAGCAATCGATTCCAAGGGGTTCACATACTTATCTGCGTCTGTATAATCAGTTATCTGTCTTTGGTGATCTTTGATGCTCGTCCATCAGCGTTGGCCCTTGTTGACAGTCTTCGTTGTGGCATGCTTTGTCCGGTGTGTTGCTCTGCTGTGTTAGACTGAGTGTCAATCTTTGATGTGGGTTTTTTCCTAGAAGACACGATGTTAAAAGCTGGTGAGCCAGGTGTTCGACTCCCAGAAGGTAGCATACTGATTGATTTTATACCAACTACTTTAGATCAATGTTCATTGATCTAAAGTAGTTGATATCAGTCAATTGTTTCTTCTTGTTCATGCAGATAAAACAAGCACAAACGCAGGTAAACCTGTCGACTGCATGTCCACAAAGCTCACTTATTAAACATTTAATTATACTAATGGCTAGATTACACCTACTATAACCAGTGTTACCCATGGATAGAATATTGCAATTACTCTCCTAAATAGTAGATTTGATTTACCTAACCATGACTTATACTTTAGAGAAGGCAGCTGGACACTTTTTGTGAAGGAACTGCACTGATCAAAAAAGTGCCTGATGTATGGCCAAAGTGGTGGGAGTGGTGGCCTAGTGGTTACAGTGGTGGGCTTGGGCGTGGAGGACCCAGGTTCAAGCCCAGGGCAATGCAATGAAGAAAAAAAAATGGGGTCACCCTCATATAAATCAATAAAATATCTGCATTTTTTAAACTGGGGCGGTGAGGAGCTTCCCATGCCATGAACAACCATCTCAGAGGAAAAGATGTTCCTCTGTTTCCAGGAAGTTATTGGTCTGCATCCAGCCAAGGAGACTGCAGAACTGATCAGTGAATAAAACCTGGAAGGGCCATGGTGAATCATCATCCTCCAGGAAGATATATATTCCAGAAAGAAAGATATTAGGACTAAACAGCAGTATTATGAAAGTACTTGCTTCTGAACCGGCCCACGGTGCTTCTGGGCAGCTCCACGGTGCTTCTGGGCAGCTCCACGGTGCTTCTGGGCAGCTCCACGGTGCTTCTGGGCAGCTCCACGGTGCTTCTGGGCAGCTCCACGGTGCTTCTGGGCAGCTCCACGGTGCATGCTGTGTGACAGTTCTTTTTTATTAGAGTGGTGGTGTCCTCAGTAGCTGGCGTGGAGCTATCATTCCATTCCCATTCTGCATCCTGTGCAACTCTGCCTTTAGTCTTCTGAACCTTGGTGGACTTGAAAAATTATAAGGTACTAGCTTCTCCCTCATCATGCATCTCTAATACTTTTTTGGTTTCTGCATGTTGGTGTGCTTTCATGAGCTGTGGCAATGAACTTCTGGAAGATGATGTTTAACCCCCAGTCAGTTAAAGTGTCTCACCTTCAAAATCAGACCAGACAGTCCGAGGTGCCAAACTCCGCTCAGCACTGAAGAAGGAGCTGAGGCTGTTTCAAGAGAAAATGGAGGCCAAGAGGATCGCTCGCATCGCACTGGCTGAGATCCATGCCTTCCTGGTGGAGGAAGAGGAGAAGAAGAAGGTGGCCTTGGCCACCAGGATGAAGATGGTGATGGTTGCTCAGCAGCAACTGAGGGAGGACAGGGAGAATCTGCAAAGGGAGAAGGAGATGATGGAAAGAGAGAGGGCAGAGAAGGAGAGACAGGAAAAGGAGAGGGCGGAGAAGGAGAGACAGGAAAGGGAGAGGGCGGAGAAGGAGAGACAGGAAAGGGAGAGGGCGGAGAAGGAGAGACAGGAAAGGGAGAGGGCGGAGAAGGAGAGACAGGAAAGGGAGAGGGCGGAGAAGGAGAGACAGGAAAGGGAGAGGGCGGAGAAGGAGAGACAGGAAAGGGAGAGGGCGGAGAAGGAGAGACAGGAAAGGGAGAGGGCGGAGAAGGTGAGACAGGAAAGGGAGAGGGCGGAGAAGGTGAGACAGGAAAGGGAGAGGGCGGAGAAGGTGAGACAGGAAAGGGAGAGGGCGGAGAAGGTGAGACAGGAAAGGGAGAGGGCGGAGAAGGAGAGACAGGAAAGGGAGAGGGCGGAGAAGGAGAAGGAGAGACAGGAAAGGGAGAGGGCGGAGAAGGAGAAGGAGAGACAGGAAAGGGAGAGGGCGGAGAAGGAGAAGGAGAGACAGGAAAGGGAGAGGGCGGAGAAGGAGAAGGAGAGACAGGAAAGGGAGAGGGCGGAGAAGGAGAAGGAGAGACAGGAAAGGGAGAGGGCGGAGAAGGAGAAGGAGAGACTGGAAAGGGAGAGGGCGGAGAAGGAGAAGGAGAGACAGGAAAGGGAGAGGGCGGAGAAGGAGAAGGAGAGACAGGAAAGGGAGAGGGCGGAGAAGGAGAAGGAGAGACAGGAAAGGGAGAGGGCGGAGAAGGAGAAGGAGAGACTGGAAAGGGAGAGGGCGGAGAAGGTGAGACAGGAAAGGGAGAGGGCGGAGAAGGTGAGACAGGAAAGGGAGAGGGCGGAGAAGGTGAGACAGGAAAGGGAGAGGGCGGAGAAGGAGAGACAGGAAAGGGAGAGGGCGGAGAAGGTGAGACAGGAAAGGGAGAGGGCGGAGAAGGTGAGACAGGAAAGGGAGAGGGCGGAGAAGGTGAGACAGGAAAGGGAGAGGGCGGAGAAGGTGAGACAGGAAAGGGAGAGGGCGGAGAAGGTGAGACAGGAAAGGGAGAGGGCGGAGAAGGAGAGACAGGAAAGGGAGAGGGCGGAGAAGGAGAGACAGGAAAGGGAGAGGGCGGAGAAGGAGAGACAGGAAAGGGAGAGGGCGGAGAAGGAGAGACAGGAAAGGGAGAGGGCGGAGAAGGAGAGACAGGAAAGGGAGAGGACGGAGAAGGAGAGACAGGAAAGGGAGAGGGCGGAGAAGGAGAGACAGGAAAGGGAGAGGGCGGAGAAGGAGAGAAAGGAAAGGGAGAAGACAGAGAAGGAGAGACAGGAAAGGGAGAGGGCGGAGAAGGAGAAGGAGAGACAGGAAAGGGAGAGGGCGGAGAAGGAGAGACAGGAAAGGGAGAGGGCGGAGAAGGAGAAGGAGAGACAGGAAAGGGAGAGGGCGGAGAAGGAGAGACAGGAAAGGGAGAGGGCGGAGAAGGAGAGGGTGAGACAGGAATGGGAGAGGGCGGAGAAGGAGAGGGTGAGACAGGAATGGGAGAGGGCGGAGAAGGTGAGACAGGAAAGGGAGAGGGCGGAGAAGGAGAGACAGGAAAGGGAGAGGGTGGAGAAGGAGAAGGTGAGACAGGAAAGGGAGAGGGATACCAAAGTAAAAGCAGCTAAAAGACAGAGAGAAAGACTGGAGCATGAGAAAGAAGAGAGGGAAAGATTGGTGAAAGAGAGGCTTGAAAAAGCTAGGATTGACAGAGAAATAGAGAGACTAGAAAAGGAGCGTATCGCTAAAGAGAAGGAGCGACAGGATAAAGAAAGAGTGACTAAAGAGAGAGCTGTGAAAGAAAGACAAGAGAGGGAGCGTATAGCTTTGGAAAGAGAGATGCTTGAAAAGGAGAAGGCAGAAAAAGAGAGGCTACAGAGAGAACGGATTGAGAGGGCAGCAAAAGTAGAAGAAGAACGGGAAAGGATGAAGAGGGAACAAATTACCAGAGCTGGAATGGCACAGGAGAGAGAGAGATTGCAGAAAGAGAGAGAAAAAGAGAAAAAGATCATGGCTGCAAGGAGAGAGACGGAAAGGCAGGAACAGCTAAGATTGGAGAAGTTGGAGCATGAGAGGAAAAAGGCTTCCAGAGAGAAGGAGCTGATGACAAAGGAGCGCGCGAATGCCACGAAGAACATCGTGAAGAAACAAGAGTTTTCTGATGGGAAAAACAACGCTTCTCATCCAAGAGGCCCGGCGGCAGAGACTGTCGGAGGGAGTGTGACTGCAGTCAAGAGACACAGAGAAGAGACGCATGAGAGGCCTGGTGTGAGGCGATGACCGACAGGAGGCGCAAGGACTCCCAGAGAAGACAGCTGTGGGATGTTGTGGTGCGCACCTTAGGGACACATCCACCAGCTGGTGAACCCGCAGCTGCGGCTCGCGTGAACGAGTTCAGGCATCATCTAAATCTAAAACATCTAAAACGTTTTTATGAGAAATAAATGACATAAGTAAATGTAAGTACAGCATGAGTAGATAGATTCACAATGGTACCTCTATTTCAGTTCAGTGTCTTTTGTCGAGGTTTTACCAGCTGCTGTGTTATGTCATGCCGTTTTGAATCGGAACACAGTTTTCTTGAAAGGAACTTGTCTTAAACAAGGACCAGGCTGTCTGGTTTCACCAACACTTTATTCAGATATATGGATGTGTGAAGGACACACCACTGTAGAGCATTTCCTCTGAAGGTTGCACCCTGTGAATCGGGACGCAGCTATTTTACAAGCCCCTCCCTCTTTGCCTATGAAAGCCCCTTCTATCCGCATGCTGTTGGTACCAGTGGGCTAGTAGCCATGGCAACAGTAGAACTTGGGCTGTTCTGCTGCGATACCGTTTTAATGAAGTAAAGGTATCATACTAGCAGTTTTTAGTGTTGCCATCTAGTGAGTTTCCACTAGCATTGCACAAAACTAAATATTGTAAAGAAACACATGGAAGAAAACAAGCTGTCAAACGTTGCTGCTTTTACACTTTGATGAGGAGGCTTTTTAGATGCGTCAGTTGTCCAGTTTATCATAAGCATGTAATGGAAACACTTTTCTTTTGCATTTTGACATCTCCGACATTACTGGATGTGACAGTCGGTCATATGACCCGTCCATGTGACCATTTGAATGACCATCTGCTGTCGCAATAACTGTATTTGTCCAAAACTAAAGATGTTTGAGCTGGGGTAGGTGCTGGCGGACCCCGTGACCCTGTACCGGATGAGACGGATACAGACACAGGATGGATGGAACATGCTTCCTTCCATCTTCGAAGTGTACAAGACAAGATTCGAGGAGAGTTGCGCTCATAAAAGAAGTCTTGTGGGGAGACAAGTCACGAGAATGATGATCATTCACAAAATACTGTTGGATGGAAACACCGGCCTCTGCAATGGTGCCTTGTCTCAGTTTTAGAGTTATCACTTTTGTTTTCAAAAAGGTGTAATGGAAATCTTTATCAAGAGAATCACACTGTAGTATTTTGGTGTTGTTTTTGAATTTTTAAATCCAAATGTATATGGTGTGTGTGTGTGTGTGTGTGTGTGTGTGTGTGTGTGTGTGTATATATATATATATATATATATATATATATATATATAAAGATGATATGATGTCTGCAGTCTTCTTCAGGGAGAAGTTTTACTCTGTTACATGCTGTGGATGGTCCACGTTTGATTTCTGATTTGACATTTCTCTCACAACATCCTCGTGCTTTCTTTTCACTTTATGTATTTTGTATTATTATTACTTTATAAAAAAATGTCTTCTACTTCCCAACAATAATTAGTTTTTTTCCTGGTTTTGTATCTTTGCCTGAGCAGAAGCAGTCCGTTTCATTTTTCAATTTGGTGGAATATTGGAGTTTGGAATTGTAATTGCAGATCGCTGTAATTGATTAAATTGTAATCTAAAAAAGCCTGTTTTTGTTTTGTCTGAAAATCTTGGAATTCGCAGCAGTAGGTTGACGTTTGCCACGTCACTGCTTCAACTTCTTAAAAGTCTGTGGTGAATCTGTGTGAACCATCTGGCCTGAACACTAGGGGAGTTCCCGGGACAGGAACCAAGACTGGAACCGGGACGAGCGAAATGATTGTTATTCCTTTTTCAAGACCGCGTTCAAGGTTGTATGGACTCTGTAACAGAGTTGTTTAACAGGCTTAATATCACCTACGTTCATGTCATGGTATAATACACAAGTTTTCGTTGGAGACCAGACGTGCAGACGGTAGATAATCAGGGTCGGACTCCAAGATCTGCTTGCAGCGCTTCACTTGAACTGGCATGGTTGTCTCAGCATGTTTCCATGACACGATCGTCACGACCAGGAGTAAGAACAAGCAAAACATCTGAGATAAACTAAATCCGGTGCTTAAAGCACCGCAAGCAACGTCTATGTGTTACATTGACGTCAGAGTGCCAAAAACCTACCTAGAGTAACGGGGAGAGATGATTGCACATTCGGTTCCTCTACTGACCACTAGAGTCTGGATCTACACCTGTGGTGCCTCTACTGACCACTAAGGTCTGGATCTACACCTGTGGTGCCTCTACTGACCACTAAGGTCTGGATCTACACCTGTGGTGCCTCTACTCACCACTAAGGTCTGGATCTACACCTGTGGTGCCTCTACTCACCACTAGGGTCTGGATCTACACCTGTGGTGCCTCTACTGACCACTAAGGTCTGGATCTACATCTGTGGTGCCTCTACTGACCACTAGGGTCTGGATCTACATCTGTGGTGCCTCTACTGACCACTAGGGTCTGGATCTACATCTGTGGTGCCTCTACTGACCACTAGGGTCTGGATCTACATCTGTGGTGCCTCTACTGACCACTAGGGTCTGGATCTACATCTGTGGTGCCTCTACTGACCACTAGGATCTGGATCCAACAGTGAGTTAATCTCTATTGACCTTGATGTTAAAATGTCCAACTTTACAGCAGAAATAAACATATTTACAGGTACAAAAAAAGCAAACTGGTCTGTAGTGAATTTCCATGACAACTGTACGAGTAGAACTTCAATGGGCAGCTGGAATAGGCAATGCCTAGCTACACAAATTATGTTGTGTTCTTAATTTTTCAAACAGACTGTCTTAGCTGGTTGTCGGTTGGTCTGAAAGGGTTTGAGAACAAAACTTGGATAAGAGCAGCCAGGTTGTGCTGAGTGAGTACTGGATAAACAGCTGTCATTTCAGATTTTATCAGCAAAATGACGTATGAAACAGGAGATGCTGTTGTGGACTAGTCCTGGTTCCCGTTTCTACTAGTCCAGGTTTCCGTTTCTACTAGTCAAGGTTCCCGTTTCTACTAGTCCAGGTTTTCGTTTCTACTAGTCCCTGTTCCCGTTTCTACTAGTCCTGGTTTCTGTTCTACTAGTCCTGGTTTCTGTTCTACTAGTCCCGGTTACCGTTTCTACTAGTCCCGGTTACCGTTTCTACTAGTCAAGGTTCCCGTTTCTACTAGTCCTGGTTTCTGTTCTACTAGTCCCGGTTACCATTTCTAGTAGTCCTAGTTTCTATTTTACTAGTCCTGGTTCCCATTTCTACTAGTCCAGGTTTCTGTTTCTACTAGTCCCGGTTCCCGTTTCTACTAGTCCAGGTTTCTGTTTCTACTAGTCCCAGTTTCTATTCTACTAGTCCCAGTTCCCGTTTCTACTAGTCCTGGTTTCTGTTTCTACTAGTCCTGGTTTCTGTTCTACTAGTCCCGGTTACCGTTTCTACTAGTCAAGGTTCCCGTTTCTACTAGTCCTGGTTCCCATTTCTACTAGTCCAGGTTTCTGTTTCTACTAGTCCCGGTTCCCGTTTCTACTAGTCCCGCTTCCTGTTTCTACTAGTCCTGCTTCCCATTTCTACTAGTCCAGGTTTCTTTTCTACTAGTCCTGGTTTCTTTTCTACTAGTCCTGGTTCCCGTTTCTACTAGTCCTGGTTCCCGTTTCTACTAGTCCAGGTTTCTGTTCTACTAGTCCAGGTTTCTGTTCTACTAGTCCAGGTTTCTGTTCTACTAGTCCAGGTTTCTGTTCTACTAGTCCCGGTTTCCGTTTCTACTAGTCTCGGTTCCCGTTTCTACTAGTCCCGGTTCCCGTTCTACCAGTCCCGGTTTCTGTTCTACCAGTCCCGGTTCCCGTTTCTACTAGTCCTGGTTTCTTTTTACTAGTCCTGGTTCCCGTTTCTACTAGTCCAGGTTCCCGTTTCTACTAGTCCAGGTTTCCGTTTGTACTAGTCAAGGTTCCCGTTTCTACTAGTCCAGGTTTTCGTTTCTACTAGTCCCGGTTCCCGTTTGTACTAGTCCCGGTTTCCATTTCTACTAGTCCAGGTTTCCGTTTCTACTAGTCCAGGTTTCCGTTTCTACTAGTCAAGGTTCCCGTTTCTACTAGTCCTGGTTCCTGTTTCTACTAGTCCAGGTTTCTGTTCTACTAGTCCCGGTTTCCGTTTCTACTAGTCCAGGTTTCCGTTACTACTAGTCCCGGTTCCCGTTTCTACTAGTCCCGGTTTCTGTTTTTACTAGTCCCGGTTCCCGTTTCTACTAGTCCCGGTTCCCGTTTCTACTAGTACCGGTTTCCGTTTCTACTAGGCCCGGTTTCCGTTTCTACTAGTCCCGGTTCCCGTTTCTACTAGTCCCGGTTTCTGTTCTACTAGTCCTGGTTCCTGTTTCTACTAGTCCCGGTTTCCGTTTCTACTAGTCAAGGTTCCCGTTTCTACTAGTCCAGGTTTCCGTTTCTACTAGTCAAGGTTCCCGTTTCTACTAGTCCCGGTTTCTGTTCTACTAGTCCCGGTTTCCGTTTCTACTAGTCCCGGTTTCCGTTTCTACAAGTCCCGGTTTCCGTTTCTACAAGTCCCGGTTTCCGTTTCTACTAGTCCTGGTTTTCGTTTCTACTAGTCCAGGTTTTCGTTTCTACTAGTCCCGGTTTCCGTTTCTACTAGTCAAGGTTCCCGTTTCTACTAGTCCAGGTTTCCGTTTCTACTAGTCAAGGTTCCCGTTTCTACTAGTCCCGGTTTCCGTTTCTACTAGTCAAGGTTCCCGTTTCTACTAGTCCCGGTTTCCTGTTTCTACTAGTCCCGGATTCCTGTTTCTACTAGTCCAGGTTTTCGTTTCTACTAGTCCCGGTTTCCGTTTCTACTAGTCAAGGTTCCCGTTTCTACTAGTCCAGGTTTCTGTTTCTACTAGTCTCGGTTCGCGTTTCTACTAGTCAAGGTTCCCGTTTCTACTAGTCCAGGTTCCGGTTTCTACTAGTCCCGGTTTCCTGTTTCTACTAGTCCCGGTTTCCTGTTTCTACTAGTCCAGGTTCCCGTTTCTACTAGTCCCGGTTCCCGTTTCTACTAGTCCCGGTTCCCGTTTCTACTAGTCCCGGTTTCCGTTTCTACTAGTCCCGTTTCCTGTTTCTACTAGTCCCGGTTCCCGTTTCTACTAGTCAAGGTTCCCGTTTCTACTAGTCCTGGTTCCCGTTTCTACTAGTCCCGGTTTCCGTTTCTACTAGTCCCGGTTCCCGTTTCTACTAGTCAAGGTTCCCGTTTCTACTAGTCCTGGTTCCCGTTTCTATTAGTCCTGGTTCCCGTTTCTACTAGTCCTGGTTCCCGTTTCTACTAGTCCAGGCTAGTCTGGCTTCACACATATTCCAGATGTTTCAGTAGTGACACTTGAATAACGATGTTTTGGACAAATTCAATGACATGAATCTGTGACATGAGTCACATCATGTTTGGGCGTGGTCCAGCTGACGTTCACATATTTATGTTCCACCCATTCACGACCTTTGCTCCATGGCGACATGCAGTACGAACAACAAGAGGCTTCAACAGCACTAACTGGTACTGGTTTCATCACAGGGGGTTTGCCCAGTTCTTCTTCTGCACTATGTGATTTAAATAGACCACCTCGCTTTGAGATCTGTATTTATTAGTTTGGTTTTTTCCTAAGGCCATTTTTTTTTTAGCTCTCACAATTTAGGTTAAGTGTTAAATGATGCTCTAAGTCTTTGGAGATGGATTTATGAGTGGTGGATTTTGTGAATTTTTCAAATGTTAATGTTTTGTATTCTGAACAGGGTTGAAGGCAGCAGAGAAACTAAAAGTGAGAGGTTCACCTGAGGAGCCAACAGGTGAGGAGACACACACCTGGATGTGCTTTTGTGCTCCTGACCTCATCAGAATGACTCTACTCTGGTCCACTTTCACCATGGAAGCTGCCCAGCCAAACCAGTCCTCCCTCTGACGGGGACGCTGTCCTCCTCTGTTGGAGATGAGCTGACCCTCATGAAACTGTCAATGAGGGTCATCTGAGATGCAGCTTTATTCAAACCATAAAACTGTTGTACTTAACTGGTCTCTTTTTTTTAAATTTCAACTTCAGAAACCAGTGAAGGCGTTGCTGAAACAACCAATCAGAGAGCTGCAGACCAGCGAAACAAGGAGTCGCTCGACACCTCTTCTTTTGAGAAGTGGAGCGAGGAGGCTGCCGCAGGTCTGTGCTGCATCCATCAAGTGTGTTCACGCTGTGGCGGTGATGCTGTCAGAAAGATTCAGGAGGATCTGGAGAGTTTGGTCATGAGGCCACTGCTTCAGTGAGGAATGTAGATGTTCCAGGTGCTGCAGGAAACTCGTCAAAAGCAAGGTTTTTTGAGTAACACTGAATTTTGCGTCAACGTTGTGGGCACACAGTAGTTGTTTATTTAACTGTTTTTATACAGTTTCTACGCCCAGCTGTTGTTAGATTCTCCTTATTCTCTGAGAACATAACAAAATAATTAGCAGTTATCAGAAATAGGGCTCCATGTTTATTATGATTTAAAATCAGTCAGTACTTAAATATATTAATGTAAATAAATCGGTGACTTTTATTTAATGTAATGAATTTTTTTTTTTTCTTAATATAGTAAAATTTAATTAAATAGATTAAATTAAATTAAATTGAACTAAATCAATGAACGTTATATTTTTAAAGAACAATATTTAAAATAAATGAATAAATATAAAAAATCAAATTAAAATATACAGTAAATATGTAAATAGAGATATGGTGAAATAAATGTTTATTGGAAATAAATCAATTTATTTTATACATGAAATTATATTTCTATCATACACATAGTGATGACAGTGGAGGAATTATTACAGGAACTCTGTTTCCCAACAGGCGCGCTGGTGGAAACGGTCCAAAAGTGCCCTGCTGATTCAAGGTTTCTAACTTTAACCGTTTAAGACGACGCTTTGCAGCTCAGTGATTGGCCGGGCTGTTCGAGCACTGATGCTGCCTGGTTAAAGTTAAACCCTCGCTGCTATTTATTCTCCAAAACGCTGAGTTTGAGTCAGCTGCTCACGGGTCCGAGTAAACACCTAACCTGCTTCCTGCCTGAGCGCCTAACTTGTCATTACAACAGTAACCTTGTGGCTTCTGTGTGTTTCTGATTCAGTCTCTGGATCTCAGGATGTGGAGTCTGAAATCCAAGGTCAGTTTCTCTGGCTTCACGTGCTCGCCTCGCTGCCGCCAGCATGTTGGCGTACCTGCATGTGTAGCGGTTTAACGGTGGGCGGACGAGAACAGCCGGAGGACAAAAGACCGCCGGAGCTAACAAAACTCCTTGACTGTTAAATGTTGTAGCATTTTCCACTAATCTGCGTTACTTTTCTGTTTTGTTTTTCTTTGTTTGGGGGATCCATCCCAGAAACAAACCTGACTAAAGCCATGTTTATGCTACATTTTTGTAAGTTCGTACATCTGCCCATACATCTCTACCCGACATACCGCCGTGCATCATTTCCATTCGTGTTGCTCAGCAACACATCCTGCAGTGGCAGCGCAGGTCAACGACTGATGTCAACAAACATGCCGACGGTATGAACCAGAGGAATCAAAAACTGATGTGAACAGACCACTGAACAAAAGTGCTTTTTCTTTCATTTCATCCTTTCAAAGGGCTTTACAGAGACACTAACATCACATGGTGGAAATAAAAAGTCAAACCTGCAGAAGCAGTAAGGTTCTAGTGCAGGTCTGAAATTAAAAACGAATGTCTTTTACTAAAAATATATTAAAACGTGGTGAATTGACAACAATGGAAACAAAACCTCATGCTTACCTTTTATTATCAAGTCAAAATGTTGGTTGTGTTGTTGCCATGGCAGCCACAGAAGCATCAGCTGCTGCTACGTTAAGAAAAGATTTTGGCTGCTTTCAGAAGTGCAATGCTGGGCGACTGGTTTTTACCGTTGACGCCAGTGTGTATTATGCTGTATGCAAACAGTTAAACAACCTGCAGTATTTAAGGACTTAAGACCTCCAGATGGTGCTGCTGGTGCAGTTCCCAGCTGAAGCAACAGGGGTTCTCAGTCAAAAGGCTGAAACGTCCTCTCCAGGAGGGAGGGGCTAGTTTGAAGCCAAACAGGAAGTAAGTTTAGTTGCTGTTTCCCTCCAGGCCACTAGGGGCTGGCTCCAAATGTGAGTCATTCTCCAATAACCTTCATGTTCATATGTTGTCCTGCTAACTGCACGACGACACCACTGAGACCAGTTCAGAGTTGGTCTGCAAGCATTCATGGGTGAAGCTCAGTAAAGCCGTCTGCAGCAGGTGTCTTCACCCTGCTGGAAGGCTGCTGGTCACGACTAACCAGAGGACTCCAGCTAGAGTCTAGCTGATGATCTAGAGATGGTCTAGCTGCTAGACCATCTCTAGATCATCAGTTTCAACCTCTTGATCTTTTTGATTAAAAGGTCTTCACCTCGGATCATTTCAGGAGTCTTCCAAGTTGACCAACCAGAGCATTAGTTAATGTAACCACGAAATCCAAAACAGAGGGGTCCTGAAATGATTCCCCATGGGAAAAGTGATGACTGCTACCTATTGGCTGTGCTGGCCACCAATCAAAACTCAACTGTAGGTCGGGATCCGGACCCTAGTGGCTGGTACAGGAACTTCAGGTCAGGATTTAGACCTTAGTGGTCAGTAGAGGAGCTGCAACGTTTACTACTACCGTGATGGCTTCAACCCAGAAGTTGGAATGTTGGTGGTTGAAAGTGGCATATTTTGGTAACTTGGCAGTTGTTCAGTTAATCGATGTGATATCATATGGTGATGAAACCTGTGATCTAGGCGTGGTAGTACTAGTACTGACTACGTAGTAACAACGACCGCTGCACCAGTGTGCAGCACGTACTGTGAACTGGGTTGGATGGATTGAAAATGGCTTCAGTAAGACGTTTTGATGGTTTTCTCCCAGGTGTGTGTGTGCGCGTGCGTGTGCGTGCGTGTGTGTGTGTGTGTGTGTATGTTTTCAGCTGTTGAGGTGTGTTTTGTTTATCTCCAGCTGCTGTGCCTCTCCCTCCGTTGGTAGAAGACAACTTTGTTCCAGGTTGGTTCTTGTTTTAACTGAGTGAATTTGTATTAATGATGAGGGAAGTTAAAATATTTATATTTATATATATATATATATATATATATATATATATATAAACTGCAAATCATATATAATACAATCTAGAAAATGGGGGTAAAAAATTACTTTGACTTTTCTTAGTTTGCTGTATTTCATCATCAACTGCTTTTATGATATACATCAATTTTTCCGTTTCATGCTTGCAACACATTTCAGGTCAGTAGACAGTTCAGACAACCTGACCAGCAGGAATTACTGCTGGTCAGGTTGTGAAAGAAACATAACCAGTGTCTTCCAAGCAGATGATTGAAGTCATCATTTGGTCCAAAAGCAGCATCCATGAAAGACTCTTTACAGAGCAAAGATGGACAGAGAAGCTTCTCTTTGGCAACAAATGGGTGAGAAAATCATTGCAATGTAGAAAACATTGTTCCTCAAAGAAAGATTGGAAGGGATTTACATAGTTTTCCTTCTAAAGAGCAGAATATCATTAAAACTGTTCTAGAATCTAAGAAATAAAAAAACTATGCAAAAAGTATAGTGTAAAAAAACAAAAATATTCTGTTTTAATTGTGTCTCAGAAGTCTCAGGTATTCTTGTATCAGATATACATCCAGCATTAAAAGGTGAAGGAAGGATGAAACAAAGGAAAGGCATGAAAAATGAAGGAAGGAAGCAAGGAAGCAAAGCCTAAGAGGTCTATAGAAGAAAAAGAAGGTATGGAAAGAACTAAGGAGCCCAGGAAGGTTGAAAATGAATGAAGGAAGGTAGGAACAAAGGAGTGAGGAAAAAAATGGAATCAGAAAGGAAGAGAGGAATGACACAAATGACTCTAAACTTTACTGAGCACAAAGAATCTTTACATCATCCAGAGGTGACATCTCTGAGGGGTCTGGGATGGACCATCACCAAATAAATTTGATTGTACTAACTGAGGAGTACCACAAGGCTCTGTATGAAGACCTCTGCTTCTTTGATTATACATGCTTATACTTAGTGCCATCTGGTGTAGTTATTTAACACAAATGTCGTTGCAGATGACACAGTGATCAATATTCCATAAAGGAATCCTCCAGACTGTCATTAGGAACTAGACCAGGATCCAGACTCTGTGATGCTCTGCAGTTGTCAGAATTCAAAGCACATTTCCACTTCTGTGATGGTGGCATTAATGCAGAAAAGTACTCTGAGATTTTAGATCTGGTGGCTCAAAGAATGAGACCAGAAAATACCACCTGCAACTCTCCATTTTTTGGTATCTCCAACCCCATGACTCCCTCAGGTATTGTGAGGAGGAATAGAGACATTTCTGTGGAATGTGTCGCTGGTCTGAAAGATAAAAACGAAGCTATGTTAATACATAAAATCAAGTTGATGGCTAAACAGTGAAATACTTGGGGTTCATACTATCTACAAAGAAAAAAGTCAATATAAATGTTAGAATTTTATGTTTTCTTCATCATCATCCCAACTTTGTGGGGTTGTAAATTGGGGGATAACAAATGTGCACAGGTTTAATATAATGATTTAATAATGATCTACAATGACACATATTAATGCATTAAGGACATAAAGCATAAAGCTTCACTATTAGTGAATTTTGGGGAAGAGTACAGCCTGGCCACAGGTGTACTTTTGTTTAGTTTTTTTGGAGGCGATGGGTTCTTCTGTACTTCTACTGACTCGGAAACAGCAAAAGCTCTGGTTTTATTTTTCCTCTTTCTTCATGTAGATTATCCTCGGGACAGCGCACATCCCTACGGTCAGCGAAGTGATCTTTGTTTCACTGAGCGTTTGGATCTGTTGTCATGAACTCATCAGGTGATTTTTACCATTTTTGTTTTGTTTTTTTAGAAGATGAAGTCAACACCATCGACACCACAGGAGGTGAGTCGCAGTACAATATCCAGAACTATACGAAAGATTACAGTTTTATATGTTCTTGTATATCTCTCCTTAAGGGTATATAGTGAGTGTATGGTTTACTCTAAAGTACTTCAGTACTGCAGGTCTGGAGTACTAGATTCAGACACTAGTGGTTGGTAAAGCGAATAGCCGGTCTGGATCCAGACCCTAGTGGTCAGGAGATAAACCACAGGTCTGGCTCCAGACCCTGGTGGTCGGTAGAGGAGTAGTGGTTGATGGAGGAACCGCAGGTCTGGATCCAGACCCTGGAAGTGTATGGTCAGTAGATACCATAGCCTTCAACGCAGCTGTCAATCAAAAGACAACAGCCGTTTTTTTAAATATAAATGTATAAATGCGCCTTTTTTCCTCACAGTCGAGTTGTACGTTTCCAAATATGGTTTAAGTTTTGAGACAAACCCTTGAGTTTTTTGGTCATCGCTCTTGTTGATCAGGGGAGTAAACTCTGAAATTACTGGTTGACTTTCTTGGTGTTTCCTGTTTCAGTTCTGGTGGAGGAACCGCAGCCGGAGGAACCTGTAGGTCAGTCAGACAGAGCACAATAAACGTGATGATGTGTTTGGTTTCTACAGATCTGTCAGATGGCTTTTGGTTTGCTTTAATCTGGCAACGTTTGTCTGAACTGAATAGATCTGGTACTAATATTTGAGACTGGAAACGAATGGAAAATGTAGTTTGAGCAAGTGTCAGTAAAGCCAGATAAAAGTTGGAGCTCCTCCACCTGCATGCTCAAATTCACAAGTAGTAGGTCTTCTGATGAAGGCTGTGTTGCTGCGTTTCTCCTCTGGGGACTGACGTGTTTAACCCTGATGTGTTTCATTCTGCAGCAGAGTCTGGACAATACCTGACAAGCTCCAAGTTCTCAGGTGGAGTGTGACTTCATTTAGAGTTGACAGGAAGCGTTTGTGAACCCTTTCAGAATTAGTTGGTTTTCTGCATTGATTTATCACAAAATGTGATCAGATCTTCATCAGAAGCATCTGCGGTCATGAACCATGCTTCGATGAACGGAGGTCTCTGAAAACAAAAGATCAAGAGCTGGATCTGCGTGAGGCTGAAAACGGATCCGAGTCCATGCTTCATCTGCGTAGAAATGGAGACAGTTTACTACTGTTCCTAGAAGATCTCAAAAGGCTTAATTAAGGCAACTGGACTTCCTTTTCCTGGTTCTTGAAGATGTTTCACCTTCTGTCCAGGGTGGGTCTTCAGTTCAAATTGAAGTGCTAATGACTGATCCAGATGCAGCAGGACAGTGAGCCTGAATCCATCACTGAATGGCTTCAGGAAAACTAAATCCACCTCCTGAAGTGGTCCAGTCAGAGTCCAGATCTGAACCCCATACAGACGCTGGACTGAGCTCCAGAAAACCGTTCACACCAGACATCCTGCTGGTGTGTCTGAAGCAGTTCCAAAAGTGACAAGATCCAGAATGCCTCCTAAATGTTGAGGAGCTTTGATCCGGAGATGTTGAACCGGGTTCAGCCAGCCAGCAAGAACTGGCCTACTTTTACTTCCAGAAATTAACATTAAATGGGTTCATCTGTTGTTGTGACTTGGGTGAAGATCAGATCACATTCGTATCATATCGATCCAGACACCCGCTTTAAGGGGTTCACTTACTTTCTCTTCTGACTGCTTAGAAAATGCAGCCCTGTCCATTGGCAGCAAAGACAGTTAATTTTCTTGGTGTGAATTCAAACTTGTCTTCATTTTTTCATTCTGCTGCCAGAGTTGGGTTCAGAAGCTGAGAACCGTCCAGAACCAGCAGCAGAACCAGAACCACATAGTGAGACATCCAAACAGACAGAGCCGGCTGCTGGTGAGCAAACGCATATCTCACCATGGACTATTAAAAAAAAAAAGACAAACCTTTCGTGGCGTCGCCTGTAGAGTTCTGATAGACACCATCTTGGGGGAACTGACTTCACCCAACCCAGATTAATCCAAAACCAGGAACAAATAGACCTGGCAGTTGGCTGGATCACGCCCACCTTACCTCAGCCACGCCCACCTTACCTAGTCACAACAGGCTGGCCCTTGTCTTAGCTCCTTGTAACCTGTGATGCTGACCAACATTACTAGGCATTCATTGTGATCGGAAACATTTTGGTAGCGACATCTGATCCGCCCACTGACTTGTGCACATTAGACTCCTTGGTCCAAGCTGATGACATCATAGGTTGGTTAGCATGTGGTTTTGGGTAAAAGCTGGAGGCTGACTGTCTCGGTCCTTTCAGCCGTTGTGTCTTCGTTACAGTCACTGACCCAGTAGGATCACTGACCTCGCAAACTACTAGGCATCAGAAAGACTAAGGAGGGGAACTCCCTAGCCCACAAATTCACCGAAACCGGTTGGCTTTGGTTGTCACAGCTGGAGCCGGGACGTCTTTCAGACATAAACATTTACAAACACTTGCTGTTTATTGGTGTTTTAAAGCCACTTTATGTAGGAATACCACTGAAAATGCTGCCCTGAGTACACAGGGAAAATCTGGTAATCCCACCTGCTTGTTGCCATTAAGGGTGCACTTTCTTGCATCTGATTACATTTTTCAGAAGTGGTATTGCTGCATAGACGGGCTGTAAACATCTTCAGCTCCGCCTACATGTTGCAGTGCTGAATTTGTCTGTTTTGACATTTCAGAGATTTAAACCTTGATTCTCATTATGTAGCAGGAACAACTGAGCAACACGTTGAGGAGACGACGAAGGAAAAAGGTAAAACCTGATCAGCGTATTTAAACGAAGAAGTACACCTTTGTTTCTTTCTACTTTTTTGATCTCACTCGTTCTTTTTCTCGTTCAGCAAAGAAGAAGCCAAAGCTACTGAATAAGTTTGATAAAACCATAAAAGCAGGAATTGAGGCAGCAGAGAAGCTTCGCAAAAAGGTACAAACACAAGGACACGTAGTTTTGTTACCCAGTCGTTTCTAAATGCCTCCGCAACAGAAAACGTTTTCAGCGCCTGGGGGTCCGTCAAAGCTCAGTCCCAGGGGAGCCCCAGGCCAAGGTAACGGGTCGACCGATGCGGGTGGTCAGTCTGGAGGCATCCAGGCCAACCTGGAGTGGTGCTTTAGCCGAGGCTGAGGTTGTGTCCTCAGCTGCGTCCAGGGCTGACAGATGAATAGAGATTTGGTTCACCCCCGATTGCAGACTTTGACTGTGGGCGGAGGTAGCTGCTGCCTGCTGCTGAGCTGGATTTGTCCACCACCATCAAAGAATTAGTGGGGGAGGTCTGTTCGTACAAATACCAGGTCTGGATCCGCATCTTAGTGGTGGATAGAGAAGCCGCAGGTCTGGATTCAATTCAGTTCAATTCAATTTTTTTATAAAGCATCTATTACAACACAGTTGTCTCTAGGATCTTTCCAGAGACCCAGAACATGACCCCCGATCAATTAATACATAAACAACGGCAGGTAAAAACTTCCCAAGTGGAAGAAACCTGGACCAGGACCTGGATCATAGGGGGGGAACCCCCTGCTGAAGACCCAGGTGGAGTAGGAAAATGGAAATCGGGACCCTAGTGGTCGATAGAGGAACTGCAGATCTGAGTCAGGACCCTAGTGACTGGTAAAGGTCTAGAACTGCAGGTTTCCAGGTTTCTTTACTCGGTTGACTGAGTTAAGCTCGTTGATTTATCCTGTAGATGTTTACTTGTTTTTTACTTGATTTACTTGTTTCTTGACCAATTCCTTTTGTTTTTCTGTTCTAACCAGGGGAAGGTGGAGGAAGCTCTGAAAGCGTTTGAGACGTTAGTGCAGCAGTTTCCACAGAGCCCCCGCGCTCGCTACGGGAAAGCCCAGGTACTACATTACTACGAAACAAAACAACCACATTTCCAAAAACATTTGCGATACTGTGTAGAATGTAATGGTTACAGCTTCTTATATAACTGTCTTTATTGAAGTTGAATGTAGAAAACATCAGATGTTGTCGAGAGATTTGACCTTTTCCAGAAAAATGCCAGCTCATTTTGAACGTGGTACCTGCAGCCCTTTCATCCATCCATCCATCTGGTTCTTTAGTACCTTCCAAACGTTGGGGCCCTTAGTGAGAGTAGCAGCATTCTTCAACCAGTAATCAGCCTGTCCGTTGTGCTGTCTGGAGCAACTGCCTCCGGTAGGGTTTCTCAAGGTTGGTGACCTTAGTAAGGGCAGGACGATGGACTGATCCGTGAATGGACATGTTTGTTGAATAAACTCTGTTCACCACAACAGACCAGTACAGAGTTCACATTCCTAAAGAGACTTCACCAGTCCACCTATAGATCTCCTGCTCCGTTCTTCCCTTACTCATGAACAAGACCCTCAGACACTTGATGTTCTCTACTTAAGGCAGCACCTCATCCAAGACCCAGAGTGGACATTCATGTGGAAGGAGGGTTAGGGTTAGCCTAGAGCCAATCAAACAGACTCATATGACAATCAAGAGCCCAGTGTCCCTTGCCTGGACAAGGGTTACCTGGGTCCCACCCTAGAACCAGGCCTGGGAGAGGAACCCTACAAAAAGCAGAAATTAAATCCTTTATCCAACAAGTCAGACCCCTTCAGCCCTTGGTTGCACCTAAAAATTCTGTCTAAAAACTTGTGAGCAGAGTCAGTGACAGAGGGCAGCCCTGAGTCCAGCTCCCACCTGGAACAAACCCGACTCCCTACCAGCAATATGAACCAAACTCAGCCATAGGTGTTGCACTTATGCCTGTAGCCCAAAACTCTTTGAGCACCCCCACAAAGTACCCATGAATGCAATCTCCAAGTCCATAAAACTCACATGCACTCCCTGCATGGACCTGATACCAGGTCTCATTAAAGTTGGTTCAGGGGATGTCTACTACTGTGTAAGGGAATATTTGTCCCATCATTGGAGCTCCTTAACAATCCCAGTTCTTCTTTGTCGTTTTCTTTTAGGGTAGTCTGTTAGAAGAATTAAGCCTATAACCTTATATCATATTTGATACATGAATTTAGGAGACCTCTGTACTAATCCCATAATCACAAATAAAATAGAAATAAAGAATTGCCCAAGTATGCATAAAATTCAATTAAGTTATTGCACTGTGGTTAACAGATTATAGCACATAAAATGACCATTTTTATAGATAAATAAAAAAACAATACGTGTTGCTGCTGAATTAAAGGAGAAACAGCAGCTATGACGAGGTGGATACGGACTTCCTGTCACCTCCCCCCAGTGAGGACTTGTAGAACCTGATGGCCTGAAGGACAAAGGAGTTCTGCAGTCTCAGTCCTGCACTTGGGGGCGGAGCAGTGTCTCTGTAACCGCTGACGACGGTGTGCAGAGGGGGTTGGCATTGTCCAACAGTCCAACAGTTTCTTTGAGTTTTTTATATCTTGTTTCCATTTGAATGTGAAACAGCAGCTGACTGGTTCAGAAAGGTCTTCAGTGATTGAGGCGGTCATACGTGTGTGTGTTCAGGCCGAGGACGACCTGGCAGAGAAGCAGCGCAGCAATGACATGCTGCAGAGAGCCATCAACACCTACCGGGAGGCGGCCGAGCTTCCTGACGTGACGCCGGACCTCGTGAGAGCGGCACTGAAGAGACGGGCTGAGCGGCAGCAGTTCCTGGGTAACGGGACGCCGACGCCACAGCGCCTTTACCGTCTGCTTTAGCAGGAAACACTGGGACTATGGGGATGCAAAAAAACACAACAGACCAGACCGTTCTTCCAGTTCTCACCAACAACAATGTTTTTTTTGCCACATTTTTGATTTGACAATTTATTCCAGAGTTCTGAAATAATCATATACTAACACCTTTCCTCCACCACCTTACCTCTTTCTCTCAGGTCGGATGCGAGGGTCTCTGGCAACACTGGAGAGGTTGGTTCAGATCTTCCCAGAGGACATTGGTCTAAAGAACGATCTGGGCGTCGCCCATTTGTTGATAGGTGACAACAAGGGTGCCAAGAAGGTCTATGAAGAGGTGTGTGTATGTGAATATAGAACATCCCATCACTTGTTTCAACAACTTGTTCAAGATTCGCTTCTGCTCTGCTGATTGGCTCTCTGTGCCACGCCCCCTAGGTCCTGCAAGTCGCCCCCAACAGTGGCTTTGCTAAAGTTCACTACGGCTTCATCCTGAAGTCGGAGAACAAGATTGCAGAGAGTATACCATTCCTGAGGGTACGGTCACATGCACAACTCCTTCACAGAGACTTGACTTTTCCACGAGTTTAATCAAAAGTGTTTAACATCTATTTGGTTCCAGTCAGTGATCAATAGTGTAGCCTCTTGCAACTAGTGCCTAACTACCATGAGATGATCATAGCTCGCGCTTCCATGGGTGATTGCTCCAGATCATTCAGTTTGGTTGGTTTACAAGCATGGACATTAGACCTGGGTTCCCTCCACAGATTCTCAGTCTGATTGAGATCTGAGCAGACTCAGATGTTGTCTCCCTGTGGGAACTATGTTTTTTTGGGCTGAAGGACCTTCGCTGTCTGACAAACCAATTTCAGAAGCAGAAGGTCAGCCCGCCAAGATCCACACCTTTGGCTTAAACCTGAATCACATTGGCCCCGACCCATTTGGCTGCTCCCGCAGTAAGTGAGCCAACAGGAAGGCAAACCCATGTGGCTTGTCCAGGCTGTGCCTTGCCCAACCCCACAGGTAGAGGTCCGGTAACCCGGCCTGGTACGGGGATGAGGCCCAGGCCGGGTTACAGGCCGTTCCTAGCATTGTTTTCACGTGGCTGCGAAGCAACTCATCCACAAGGGGGCAGTGACAAACCAATCACAGCTACTACAGAGGACATTGTTTTCATCCATTCACTTTCAATGGACAGATGGATGGACGGACGGACGGACAGATGGAAAGATAGATGAATAGGTGAATGGATGGATGAATAGGTGGGTAGATGGATGGATGGATGGATGGATGGATGGATGGATGGATGGATGGATGGATGGATGGATGGATGGATGGACGGACAGATGGACAGATAGGTAAATGGATGGATGAATAGGTGGGTAGATGGATGGATGGACGGATGGATGGATGGATGGACAGATAGATGAATAGGTGAATGGATGGATGAATAGGTGGGTAGATGGATGGATGGATGGACGGACAAATGCTCAGATAGATGAATAGGTGAATGGATGGATGAATAGGTGGGTAGATGGATGGATGGATGGATGGACGGACAGATGGACAGATAGGTGAATGGATGGATGAATAGGTGGGTAGATGGATGGATGGATAGACGGACGGACGGACGGACAGATAGATGAATAGGTGAATGGATGGATGAATGGATGGATGGATGATGATGACAGAATAACAGAATTTACAACGTTCACATGTTCTTGTGAAAGTCCTGGAAGTTGCAGTGAACTCCTCAATCAGATGAGCATCAACTATCCTCTGAGTTCTAGGATGACTTCTGTCCCTATTGGCATGCTGCTGTCACTTTTTAATGCGCTTTTAAGGGGAGTTAGATGGCCCTCAACCTTTTCATTTTTAATAAAGAAAAGAATGAAGGGATGGTTTATGTGTTTTTCTGTACATTACTGTTGTTTTAAAAGGCATCCTAAACAAAGTAGGGTTGAGTAGGAGTTTCTCAATCAAGAGTTCAAGTAAAACAAGTCCTTTAAAGGTTCAAATGCAGATAAATAGATCCGGGGAGACAAAAGGCATGCCATCTCCAGTTGATTACTTGCTCTTCACTTCCTGTTTGTGTCTGCAGGAGGGTTTGGAGTCAGGCGAGCCGGGGACAGATGATGGGCGCTTTTATTTCCACCTGGGAGATGCCCTGCAGAGAGTTGGAGACGACAGCGTAAGTAACTTTTCCCAGTGACGGCTGCAGTGCTCCCTGATGGCCACCAGGTGGTAATGAAGGGCTCACAACCGAAGCGAAAGCCAGACATGAGTGCTGACATGACCTCGCATCAAACTGGCAGGAAAATAAAGTACATGCGATAATTCAATACATTTTCTAGATATTTGTATTTTGATATGAGCTCAATTTTGAGTTTTTAGGGCAAAGTAAAGTTTGTTTTTTTTTTAAGTTCAAAGAGTGTTCTGAGTGATTTTTTTTTTGAGGTAACCTAATTAAACAGCCAATCTGCAGCAAAAAAAAGTGCATATTTTGGAACTTGTTTCCTAGTGAATTTACTTATTTCTGGTGTCGTTTGGACTTAGTCAATTCAGTGGTCCACATGAGATACTATTTACATGTCAAACAAGCACGTTTATTCCCACAATAAATGAGTTTGATTTGGACATTTTGTCCAAGTGCCAACATCCCAACTTCTAGGCTGAAGCAGCGGAGCTCCACTAGTCCTGGTGAGGTAACAAGTCCCGCTCCGGCAGCACTTGTTCAGATGACATTTCAGTGTTGACGCTTGAAATGGGGACGTTTGGACAGTTTTGATCAGAATGAATGTTAAGTACCAGTACAGATGCCAAGTCAGCCAAGCTAGAATAAGTAACTTGAGGTAACCAAACTAATGTTGGTGTGTTCCAGCCAGCTTCCAGGCCTGGTTGTTCTGCCAGTTAACCGAATAAAGAAGTGACGTCTTCCATCCTTACTTCCCTCGACCCCCATGCCCCACTTCATCTTCATTTCATCCTCTAGTTCCATCCTTCATTTTTTCCTTTCTTCCATCCTTCCTGCGTATAAACTTACATGCACATTGATTAATATAGGGCTGGGTATCATGATGTCCTGAGTTGATACGATTCTGATCCACATGGTCACAATTCAATTTGCGTTTTGATTTGAGATTTGATTTGATTTATTTAGCTGTATTTTACTTTGACAACAAGTTTGTTTAGTTGTGATAAATATACCAGTGGAGCATAAACCTTTTTGGACACAAAATTCTGCAAACTGGTCTAGTTGTGTGTCTGAGCCAACAGAAGTGTATGAATCCGAGGGTAGACGGCTGGTTCGTTGGTTTAACACATGTAAATACTAGTCACCTAAACATCTTGAATTATTTACTTCAAATTCACCAATTACAGTTTGTAACCCAGCTCTGAAAAGGCCAACTGACCAATGAAATAATAACCCCAAAAAAGTGGTTGAAATTTTGAAAGTATTTAATCTCTATAAGGCAAAGTTCACGTCAGAGTTATGACACCTCCAGATGTTTCCCCAGATGTTTTCCATCTGAAGGCAGTGTCTCAAACTCACCTTCACTGTTTCTTTTACTCCCACAACTTTCTTCTCTTCCTCAGCAACCAAAGGTTGTTATTTATTGGTTAATGTGGTGCATTTTCCACCAATAGGAAAGGTGGTGTCTTTTTTTCTTTTTTTTTTTTTTCTTTTTTTTTGCTTTCCCAATAAATGCCCATTTTTACCATTTCTTCCTGCAAGTTTCAGAAAAAAACTTTTTTTAAATTTTACCTGTACTTGTGTTGCACTTGTGTTGAATCCTCTCACCAGGCAACACCCACATCCCTCACAGACACGACGCCCATGGCGGTTATGCAATGTAAGTCGGTGACAATTGGCTGGAGCGCAGTGTCAGTGTCCCAAACTAACGTAACAAGCATAACTACCTGTTGTCTGTTTTGGCAGTGCTCCGAGATCTCGTTTGTGCAGTTGTGTGAATGATGGAAATCTCCACGACTGAAAGGAAGCAGAATACTAAAGTAGAATATATTAAAACATGTATCCACAAATTTATGAACTGAAGACCTTTTAACTAAAAATCAATATTAATAGGTGAATCCCTTTCTTTTATTTTAACCAAGCCCTAATTAACAGATCACACATTTTTACATGTAGAATTAAAGAGCCAGGTCCTCATACAGAACCTTGTGGTACTCCTCAGTTGTTACAGTCCATGTTTGCTGTGGTGCTGATCCATCCTAGATGCCTCTCAGATGGAGTTTGTTGTGGGTTTGAAATAGCAAAGTTGATATAAACTAATAAGTGATAGGAAGTTGAGCAGAAAATGACTTTTGGTTCATAGCTTCAGCAAAGTCATTAAAGTTGAAGAAATGTAAATATCTTTTTTTTCTCTTTTTTGCATTTCAGATTTCATCCCAACTTCTTCTTTTGAAATGAGTATTCTGTGTTGCAGGCCTATGACTGGTATGAACTAGGTCACAAACGAGGTCATTTCACCTCAGTGTGGCAGAGATCTCTGTACAACGTGAAGGGACTGAAGGCTCAGCCCTGGTGGACACCCAAAGAGACCGGATACACCAACCTAGTCAAGGTATGCCATCAGGTACCTGCTATCCCTGTTTACCAGTAGGATTTCTGAACTGCATTGATGCCGTTTGACTGTTTTCAGATGCTGGAGAGGAACTGGAAGACAATCCGGGATGAAGCCCTGGCTGTGATGGACAAGGAGAGCGGACGATTCATACCTGAGGAGGAAAACCTTAGAGAAAAAGGAGAGTGGGGCCAGTACACACTCTGGCAACAAGGTGAGCAGTCCCTTTAGCCATTCTTTGGAAATGATTTATAACCTTTTCCAGGGTGAAGAGCTGCAACATCGCTTCTGTAACGTCATTGCTGATGACTTGCCCTATTGGCTTTGTGTTAACACACACCTGAAAGCATCTGGTTTTATAGAGCTCTGCACATCTTCTGGTGATCAGTTGATCAGTGATGGTGATTAGCAGCACATGGCTGCAACTATGAAAGTAGTACCTGGAATTGGCCACACGGTGAACTCAGGGTTGAAAGACGTGTCATTTTGTGTGTCTCTTGTGTTTTCAGGGAGAAAAGTAGGAAATTCCTGTCAGGGCGTCCCGAAGACCTGCTCGTTGCTGGAGAGATTCCCTGAAACTACAGGCTGCAAGAGAGGACAGGTACAAACCAGCAAATATCATCACGATGGCTAGTTTGATTCAGTGCAGGAGGGGAAGAGACCTGCAGTTCCTGGAATCAGTTCTGGACCACTATCCAGCAGACAACCTCTGAAACAACTGCTGCCAGAGCTGAAATGAGGAGTAGCAGAGGTCTGCTGGAGCCGCGTCTCTGGGCTTCGGGTCTGGACTGGTAGGTTTGGTCGACCCGTGGGCCACTAGAGTGATTTTAGACTGCCTGAGTGGTGGGTGGATGTAGGTGGGTCCCAGCAGACCTCCTCTAGCCCTCATGTTATCTCTTCATTCTGAAGAACGTAAGGTTTTACTGTGTCAACGCTTAGTGACCCAACTACATGGTGGGCGTGTTACAACCAGCTCCACATCTGCTTGCTCCACCCATTTACCCGGTTTTATGTTAACAGGAGTTGGGTGGAGTCAGTTGCTGCTGACATGGTGCCGTGGAGCAAGAAAAAGAGACCTGGATGACATCACAGGGGGTGTGTCCTGTCAACAGTCTAATTTGAGTTAGTTCACAGTTAGAATTGAGACGCTGGAGAGTCCAGACTTGGCCGTCTGAAGCATCTACAGGAGCAGTTAGTTCAGGACAAAGTGAACGACATCGTCAGATGTGGCCAGCAGGACCAAACGTGTTTCCTGCTCTTCAGCTGTTCCCATCAGCTGATCTGAAGGATTCCTCTCCTAAAAACGTCTAAACCCTGTTTGAGTTTACTTCAGGGGCTCTGAAAGTTTCTTCACTGTCAGTTGTTTTCAGCCCTTTAGACAGGATCAACCCATGAAAAGATGTTCTTTCCACTCTGACAAGTTCTTCTGCTTCCAGATCAAGTTCTCCGTGATGCAGCCGGGCACACACGTGTGGCCTCACACCGGGCCGACCAACTGCAGGCTGAGGATGCATCTGGGCCTGGTCATCCCCAGACAGGGCTGCAGGATCCGCTGCACCAACCAGACCAGGTCAGCCCTCGCCGGCAGCGTGGATCCTCTTTATCTCTTACGATACAGAGATCAGCCGTCCTTTGTGATCACAAAACCAATGATTTCCATGTGTAGGACATTCTCAGATCCGTTCTAAAGTGTTCAGGACCTTTAAAGGTCCACGACACATCTGCTTGCTGACCCGGATGGAAAAAAAATTGAGCCAAACTGTCATCTACACAAGATGCTTTGGATTTGGCGACCAGTCACACATTTCTTTCCTGACCTGTCAGCCAGTCAGGTGTGACGTGTCTGGTGTTCCGGCTCAGATCCCGGAGCTGGGTTAACTCTTTCAATATAAGCAGAGGGCAGCAGAGGGTCTGTAAACCGCCGCCCAGACCAGCAGGGATGTCTGTCCGAGAACCGCTCGCCTGCTCGACCCTCCACCTCACGTGATACAGCCCTCCCCGCCTCCACCGAAAACGCAACCGCACGTGTTTGAACCGCAGCGTTTGAGTGTGGAGCGGGGGGTTGACAGTGGGCGTCCTGGAGGCCTGGGCGGTCCTGGAGTGACTTAGAAACAGGAGCAGCATCCGGACGGCTCGAGTCTCCCGCGGACGTCCCGTCTGCGACTCGCGGCTCTGTAACGTTGACGTTTCACCCTTAAAAACGCCACTTCCCCGTCAAATCAACCCTGGGTTTAAGCGTTGAGCCCAACTCTCCGGCACCTCCCCAACGATCTCAGTCACTGCATGAATGTAGAAAAGCAGCATGATGAGAGTTGTCTGCATGTTGATCGTTCTGTGGTTGTGGTGGATGATCTCTGAAGGGACCTCGTCCTGTCCTAGGGAATGGGAGGAAGGCAAGGTCCTCATCTTCGATGACTCCTTCGAGCATGAGGTGTGGCAGGAGGCCAGCAGCTACCGCCTCATCTTCATCGTGGACGTGTGGCACCCAGAGCTGACGCAGCACCAGCGGCAGACGCTGAGCCCGATTTAGACCGGCCATAAAACAGCGAGGAGCGGGCGGTACGATCGGAGGACGGGTAAGAGCATTTTGACAAGCTGACCAGACGGACTGACGGCCGGATTCTTCTTCATCTGTGGATGAACACGTCTGAGACGAAGCAGCGTCCTCCCCCTCGGACGGACTGATCGGCGGTTGTCGCTTTGTGACAGCGGCGGATTGTTGGACTGAGGAATGTAACTGAGCCGTTCTACTACTGACTGGACTTGACTCGACTCGTATGATACCTGTTTAAACCTGGTCCTGAGCTCACACTAGATTTGTGGTTTGAAAAAGAATTTTCTCAACGAAAGAGAAGATAATGCATCTCATCATCCTGCCAGTTTTGTCCAATAAGGAATTAAAACACTAAAATGTCCAACATATCCAAGAAATGTCTTTTATTAGCTGATGATTGATGACGTTTCGATCTTGTTGGTTCTGTTGTCTGCGGCCTTAACGCCACACTGACCACTATGCATCGTGTCCGTTTATGCCGGTGGCTTTTTCTTTCACTTTCATCACTTTTGCACATTCACAAAGTTACACAAGATTTTACTAAAGATGATTTATATTTATATAAAAATAAAAAAAAATGCAAAAACATTGCAAACCTACAAAGTGTCTGTAGTCTTCTTTGTCACTGAAACGCCGCCGCTGCACGTTTTGGAAATGAGTGGACAACCAGACCTCTGGGGGGCGCTATCGCTCAGCATCAGTTCACTGCAGAAGCATCATTAAGACTTGAATCTGGAATCAACCCCAAACACTCAGGTATGTAATAGAGAATAGAAAGCTCCTCCCCCTTTTCTCTGTCTTCTTTTTTATTTAACACCTGATTGTCCGGTGTCCACCTCTATTCCTTAAATAACATTATTACCCTTTTTTCTTTTTTCCCTTTTTAACACACATTACAACACAGACACCAGACTGCACCACCACTGTCTCATCTCTCTCTTTCTTTCTCTTTCTATTTCTAGTCTGTTCACATATCACACCTGGTGATTTTAGCCCTCTTTGGCAGAATTTAGTTACTTATTTACTTATTTATTTATTTTTACTTTTTCTTTTTCTTCGTCCTACTTAGGGATCAAAAAAAAAAAAGTTAGACTGTCATTAGGGCCTGTGAAGGGCACACATCTGCACACACATCTGCACACACAAAAAAACCTTGATTACAGATTAAAATGCATATATATATATCTCTTCTGGGTCCTACCAATTTGGTATCAACCAATAATGTATGTGCAAACAAGGGGAAAAAAAAAAAAGACTTGAGTTTGGGCCACAACCTTCTAACCACCACACTAACCACCACACTAACCACCACAATAACCACCACTCTAACCACCACACTAACCACCACAATAACCACCACTCTAACCACCACACTAACCACCACACTAACCACCACAATAACCACCACACTAACCACCACTCTAACCACCACACTAACCACCACACTAACCACCACTCTAACCACCGCACTAACCACCACTCTAACCACCACTCTAACCACCACAATAACCACCACTCTAACCACCACAATAACCACCACTCTAACCACCACAATAACCACCACTCTAACCACCACACTAACCACCACTCTAACCACCACTCTAACCACCACACTAACCACCACAATAACCACCACTCTAACCACCACAATAACCACCACAATAACCACCACTCTAACCACCACACTAACCACCACACTAACCACC